>NDGN011503681.1:1683-13973 GCA_002564285.1 Tympanoctomys barrerae
AGAAAGAAAGAAAGAAAGAAAGAAAGAAAGAAAGAAAGAAAGAAAGAAAGAGAAAGAGAGAAACTATACTTTTCAGGGGTAGAAAAAAGGAGCTTTATTGTCTAATAGGTAAAGATTTCCAATTTTTCAAGTTCAAAAAATTCTGCGAATGAATGGTGCTGGTAAAAGCATAATGTGCGTTTAAAAAAAGTTACTGAACTATATTTTAAAATGGTTAAAGTAGTAACTATTCTATTACCTCCATTGAAAAAGACAACTTTGAAATTTGCATCCTAATTCATATGAGACCCTTAAAAAGATTATGTTTACAAGAAAGAATCATGTTTTCCATGAACTTTATGGACTCAGTAAGAGATGGTGAAAATAGGACTAAGGAATGCAACTGAACACAAATGAGCTTCACACAAATATAAGGATTTTATTGACACATGGTGTTTTCTTATAGTAATAAATACAGTGCAACCTTCTTAAGGGTTAGTTTGGAGAGGGAGAGGCAGTCTTCACGAGCTAGGAACAGTCAGATTTCGGATTCCATGTTTTTGCCTGAGAGGAATGTGTGTGCTACGAGTACAGAGATGTGTACAAGGCTCAGACTAGCCCAACTCTTCTCTTTACACCATGAATGTGACTCCTGGTCCCTGGACCAAATCACACCCGGTCCCCCGCCCTTATTGTAATGTGATAGAGCATGAAAATAGGTAGTGCCATAAAATTTCAACATTTCAAATATAAAAATTCTTTTATACAAATATAATTCATAATCATCTTTAAAATACAGCATCATATAGGAGTTTGAAACATTACTAAAATAAATATTTCCCAGAGAAAATTTCATTTGCATCACAAAATTATAAAACAGAAGCATAAGAAAACTAGTTCATAACTGAATTGTCTTCAGGGTATTTCCCATTGTCTCCTCACTCAGTGTAGACAGCGTAGTGCAAGTGTAGTGAGCTGGAAACACAGGGCTGCCCCCCTGGGCTCTGGAAGCTAAGGTTTCCTGGACACTTGCCTACAGTATCCATGGGTTCTCTACTGACATATTCTGGACTTGCAGCTTCTCTGGTATGAAGGAACAGTTGGTGTTGTTATTGGTATTGTCCTGTAGTAGTTTTCACTAACACACTTTTCCACCTACTCTCTGGTTCAAGGGTTTTATGAATTTACTACTTGTACGGATGGCAAAGGCATGTCAATTTTTGCATCAAGGAAGTAGGCCCATCCTTTACAGAGGATGACAGCAGTCATTTCTTGGGTCAGAATGTATCCCGGTTATCTGAATTATTTAGATATTTGCTAGAGCTCACTGGTACCAACCCTGGCTTCTAGAATCTGAAAGTTCTTATTCCTGATTAATCACTAGATGTTGAGTAGGCGCCTGTTAATGGGCTATCTTGTGACTCCTGCAATGTCCTAAGTATTTGCTTGGAAATGAGATAGCTGGAATGTTTAGCAGAGTTGTGTGTCTACATACTGTGGAGAGAGGAGAGCAAAAGGGATATGAACTACATAAACCGTCAAGTTTTCTAGTTATCGTTGATAATATCTCTAAGCAGTGTGATTTCATTTCTCCAGTGATATGAATTAGCAAGTTTCATTAACAATAGGCTGAACAACTAAGCTTGTTGACATTTATAGCCGCCTTTCCAACTACTACCAAAGGGCAAGTGTTTTCAGGAAAATCTGACTTACAAAATACAAGTGGTAAATCTCCAAGGATTTGAAGTACCTCTCACACAATTTGACCATCCAGACCCAAGTGAATGTCCTCAGTTCCTCTTAGTGAAAAGTTTCTTTACAAAAAAAGCATCATTGGTCTTTGTTTTCTGAAGCAGCTGATTTTTTTCCTCCCTCTGCATGAGCAAAGGTCCCAAGCAAACACTTGCACTCCTCCCTAAAGCCGTGTTTCTTGTACTTCTTCTTCTGTCTCCTCCTTCAGAGCAGTAATCTGGGATCGAGACTTGTGCTTGCTGGAGCTGCGATGCGGGAAGAGCTTCATCCTGTCGGATGAGCTGATAGCCTGACGGAAGACGCTCTTCTCACTCAGCAGTTTCTGGATGGAATCGTACTGCCGCACTTTGTTCTCTTCTATGACCTAGGGAAGTGGCCGCTAGTGAATCTCAGACAGAGGGCAGGTCAGACCAGACCGGGACAGAAATGGGCAGAGGCCCAAAGGAAAATAAAACCAAGAGAAAACAGTGTCCTGAGCATGAATAAATGCCACATATACTTCATCTAACTGCTGCATCCTTGTGCTTTAAGAAGATCCTACCAATTTCGAAATTTGCTGCACTTTTCTATGTAGCAGCTGGATTTAAAAAAAAAATAGTGCAGAACCAAGCAACGTGTTTCTTGAGAGAACTTTTGGAGGAACTAACGATGCTTGAAAAACAAGACTGACTCATGACAAATCCCTTACACAATACCTTAAAAATGAGTTAAGTGCACAGCATGACACAGCACTAAGCCTTTTCAACAGCATATCTGAAGCTCAACAATTCCAAGTCGGACAAGATGTGCCTGAGTTTAACACGTCGCCGTGTGTTTAGAAGTTGAGCAACCCAAGGCCTGAAGGTAGAAGACCTAAGCTCACCTCTGAAACTTGTCCATGACCAGGTAAGAGGTTATGAGTCTGCTCCCTGATTTGTCACTTGGAGCTCAGTGATAATGATGGTAATACAAAGCTTTTACTAAGGAATGAATTTCCCCACAGGAGGCTCCAAAGCCTGAAGAGAGGTGACATACTACATTATCCTCCAGCTTCCTTATGACTAAACTAGAGGGAATTTATGCACACTGTTTGAAGGAATCTGTGACAATTTGAAAGCACAATGAGGGGGAGCACCAAATAATGACTAGATACCCAAAGAGTATCTTCAGGTACTGCATTAAAACCACAAATCAGACAACTAAGGCAGTTCTGCACTCCATCCAAGGGATATTCGGGGAAATTAAAGCCAGAAAATTTTACTGTTTAATAGTAGAGTATTTTTTATGACTTGGTCCCCAAATAAAGGCCTCAAAGGTATAAGTACTTGATTTATTAATGTCATGAAATAGTATACTATTATTTTGGATCTCCTGAATTTTACCTTCATATCATAGTTTAAATAAAAACTTTCTTGTGTGTGTGCCAGGAATCAAACTCAGAGCTTCATGTTTTCCAGGCTGTACTAGTGAGCTACATTCTTGGCCCTTTAAATAAAAACTTGTGCAGCTCGACTGAGTAAAGCTGCGGGGCCTTATGACAGCTATTTTATGCTAGAATGTGGACAGCATTGCAATTTGCAGTAACTATCACATGAGATGTTGGTGGGCGAGAATTACAAGAGAAATGAGATCTGAAATAAACAAAGACTCACCAAAAATCGCTGGCACTCCAGCATCGCTTCTATCCTGTGCTCACAGAGGATTACTGTGCAATCCGCAAATGCTTGTTTTATAGTTCTGCGAATTATCTGGTATGTTCTAGAAAAGAAAATGCCACATGCAACATCACAGAGGCTAGGTGATCTCATTTCTCCTTTGGGAACACCTTTAGTTCTTTAAATTACTGTTTGCTTGTCTTTAAAAAATGAGATGTGTTCTTTTTATAGTGTTCAGGGGCTATGAGCCCTTGAACTCGTAATCCTTCGGTCTCCACTTTCTGAATACTAGAGTCAAATGTGTGGGCCACAATGCCCCACTTAAGTTATTTCTTTCAATACTTTTAATATAACATTGCCATAGAGTTATCCACAACCAGCTGCTCAACTTTGGGATACATACTAAATATTCATGAGCAGAACTAATACTTCAAAGAAAAGTTCATAAATGAATATATTTTTCATCATGTAAAATCACCAGTAGTTCTTTAATTTTGTGCTATGTTTATGGTATAAATGGGTTATAATGAAAATCCCTAAGGATCAAAGTATGCCCATGTAACTAAATATTTTATCACATGTTGAGAAAATGGAGAGCTTTATATGAAATTAAAAGAAACTGGCATTCAGAAGAGACCATAGGGTTGTGAGGAGCTAGGCATTTGTGAGTGCATCTGGGGATCCTCCACTTGCAGATACGCTACGCTAACGGGACTTGGTGCCAAGCTGACACAGGTTTCAGTAGCTCTGCTCCTGCTGTTCTCTTACATAACAGGCTAGAAGGGGCTTTTAGAAACTCACATGGGATCCAGGTGAGCACTGGGTTCATCAAGCAGTAAGATCTTTGCCTTACTGAGAACAGATCTGGCCAAACACATCAACTGCTTGTGGCCGTGGCTTAGTACATAACCCCCATCCACAAGGACAAAATCAAGCTTCCCAGGAAACTGTTCTATCACAGATCTGAGTCCAACCTGCAGAAATAAAGAAGGAAAACACTGTACTTACAGAGATTCCTCATTTGAGGAAGGCTAAAGTCTTGAGGTTAACAAGCTCAAACTATACCTAACAGTTTGGAAAGATTAAATTTGATATTAATTCCCAGACTAACTTCCACTACTTGAGTTTGATTGAGCAAAAATCTGTAATCTTGATATCTCTAAAGGATCAGTTGAGGGCTTATTTCACCCTCAAGCTTCATTCATTCAGGAAACTTCAAGCGAGTGCCACCTAAGCCCGGATCCAGGTACTGGATATGACAAATGCTAGTTGGTCCTACAAGGCTCCAGGTTTACAAAGATGTACATATGAATGATGAATGAATGGGTATGGATTTTGCATACCATTGCGTAATATGATACAGGACAGACCACTTGGCCTGTAAGACTTTAAAACACTACCAATACTAAATTAGAAAATTAGAACTTTCCTAATGGCAACAAATAAGTACTTTATTTCGGATCAGTATTTGGAAGTTGTTTTAGTCAAATTAACCATCAATAAAAAAGACTAGGTAAGCCAGGTTTGGTGGCACATACCTATAAGAGAAGAAAACCATGCTATCAGCTTAAAGGGCTTGTGGAAAGAGGCTGCTGTAGAGTAATGCAGAAGGTAACTACCTGGTAACAACTAGAACTGTTGGAACTTGGGAAATCCCAAGGACACAAGCTCATGTAGTGAAACACTAATCAGTGTGACAATGAAGTCTGGGAGATCTTCCCTTCACAAGTTGCCTTGGAAAGTAAACTAGCAGAATAGTACAATACTATGAAGTCACACTCACAGGGGTAGGGTTGGGATGTTGCTGAGCATGGAGTATCTCCCCGTAGTTTCACATCCATCATTCATTAGTTTCCCGAGCCAGCCTAAAGCAGCCACTTTGCTATGCTGTGCTGTACACTTTGCTGTACACTGCCCTAAGGTAAGAGCTAAGCAAACTGTGCTCTTCACTCTAAATAAATAACACCTGAATGTGTATCACAGTCAGTATTTAGACAACATAGTATTAAATAGTAAATGACAGGAACTGGGCATAGTGGTGCACGCCTGGAATCCCAGGGCTGGGGAAACTGAAAACAAGTCTAAGGTGCGTAGTGAGACCCTGTACCAAATGCACAAATAAATAAATAAATAAGAGCAGCAACATTTTGTGGCTATATGGAACTCTAAAGACAAAAGAATTTTCCAGCATTATGTTCCTGAGCTAATAAATCTCATGTAAGTGCCAGACTGCTATTAAGGTAGAAGACATTTTACTTCATAACATGTCACACTAAAAATGTTTAACAGTCTATAAGTATTAAGAATTTTGTTCAAAATGCTAGCTTTTGCTACTGCTCTACTGTGGAATATTATTATGAACCAAGAGTGTGCTTTTGTGATAAGGACAAAAAAAAGCAGAAAAGTGAATTGTGTTTAATTAAATAATTCATTAGTAGGCATTTATAAAAATAGATACTCTCCACTCCTTTTGATACTCCTTTTGCTCCCACTCTGCAGGCTTTCCAGGGCAAGCTCTCAACTTAAAAGGCCACTCTGTCTGCTACTTAGCTTGCTTCTAAAATAGCGTACTTCACTGTCGGTGTGTAAGGACAGAAACTTTTCCAAGTAATTGCAAAAGCAAACGATGACAAAAAGCCTTCCTTCTAAAACCAACAGTCATGGTACTTAGACTGTGAATAGCACCGTGAGAGCTCTCTGGGGGAAACAGCTCTGGAAAGGGTGGTCAGTGCTGCAGCGCTAGCCCACTCTCCCCCGTCCCAGCAAGGCCTTCAGACTTTGCCAAGGCTCGGTATCCTCTTTACTAAATCAGGGATTGTAACCCTTCCTGTATAAATCACAAGGCTATTTTCACGATACATTACTGATCCTTCTTTCATTCATTCAATCAATAGTCACCGAACAACCATCACGCAGCCAGCAGTATTCCTGGCACTGGAAGTGCCCTGTGTAAATAGGGCAGGACCTGATCGGGAGGCATTACAGTCCTGTGGGCACGTGGACAAGTGAAGAAGCTCACAGCCAACCTTGTAAGGTGTGCTCTGCGAGGCGAGCAGGTAGAGGGTACCCCGAGAAAGGGGTCGCCCTTCAACCTGAAGCATCAGTGCAAGTTTCCAGGAGACGCAATGCGCTAGGAGAGGCCTGAATCACGACTAGAGACAGAGAGGGACAGGCTGGGAGGGCCTCCCAGGCACAGAGAACAGCATGTGGGAAAAGCACTAAGGGAAAGGGCACCAGATGCCTCAAAGAAAACATCAGGATAACTGAATCATGGGAAACGGGGGGCTGGGCAGTGAGATGACAGAGGCAAGTGAAATCTAAGTCATGTAGGCTCTTGTAAGCCATTTAGACACTGTGAACTTTGTCCAGCAGGTAATAAATAAGGAGTCCCCTGAAGACAAGCGGTCAAGTATGGAGTTCACAAAGGTCTCCAGAGCCACGGCAGGAGGAGCTAACTCAGGAAGCCAGCTTTGTCTCAGTGCTGTGTCCACCGCGGGATCTGGCTTCCCCAACATGTTTCTGCTTGCGTAAGTTCTATGATGCACCCCGTGGGCTTAAAGGAAGATTAGACTTCACAACCTCTAAACCCAACTCCCTTTTCTCCTTTTCTAGGCTGCTGGTAGCTTGCGTGTCTATTTACAGTTTTGGTGCCTCTTCAACAAAAACGTGTAACATCTATGACAGTAAGGTGGGACGGCATCATCATCTGTGTTAAAGAATTACAAAATGGGATAATAAAAAGGTGCTTTACATGGACTGACCAATAAGAACTTAGAGATGTAAATACCCATCATGCACTGCTATTTTAAGTCTGAACCGTGTTTTCTCAAATTTTAAATTATTTTATGATCCTGCCTCCCTGTACATTTTATTGTAGCGTGGCAATACTTGCTGATTTTATAAAGTCCAATGTCTTCCTTCTCAAGTTTTTTTCCCACCACACTGTGTTCCTACAGTTCACCTTATGAGGTCATATCAAAGATCTTAAAATGTGTCACTTGCAATTTAGTTAATGTTTTCTTTAAAGCCCCTAAATTTGTTGGGTAATAAGGAAACTTTGGTAATGCAAATGGTTAATCCAAGGACATTTTATGAGGGGCATGCTAAGGTTGGGCTTTTAACGGGACGCGTTAGCAGTGACAGGCATTTCAAAGCTCCTGGCTGGGTGGACTTAGAAGGAAGGCACAAAAGGGACTTCAGGAGAAACACAAATTTGGCTACAATGACCAAAAGTCCAAGAAATAGAATAAAGTTTTTCTCCAAGACCTTTGAGTCTCAAAATTCTTGTGTCTCATAATTCTATTTTCCTAAAATCCCAAATTGACATAGCAGAACAAATTATTTTCCCTTTTCTTTAAATCGTACCTGCATTTCACAAATTATCAGTTCAAAGATGTATTGTTCTTTTGTTAAAGGAGCCAAAAATTCCACTCCAGTGCTCCGATTTCTCTGCATAGTGCTTTTAATTGTGAATAATCATTGGATAAACATAGGCTGCCACTTAGGAATTCTGATTCCATTTTCATCCATTCTTTTCCTGCATGACACCCTTATGAATTCAGAGGACGGCATTCACTCTATGTAGGTCATGCAGCATTTTGCCTGCCCGTGCTTATAGCCTCTGAAGACAGACGACGGGTAGCTTCCAGAGAGAAGTACAGCTGTCTGTATGTGCTCTAGAATAAACATCATCCTTCTGTGCTAATCCTGTGCTTCCCAGAGTAGGATATCACATCAGACCGAAGCCTCTTCCTTAGGCTGGGATGGCTTCAAAACCCAGAGGGAGTGGCTAAGGAAGTGTGGAAGAAGGCCAAAGTATGCTGTCTACGGGACCTGCTGTAGAGCCCCAAGGGTTAGGGCCCCCCAAATACATGTGCTGGAATCCCACCCCTACAGTGCGGCTATCAGGACGGGGGGCCTTTGGGAAGTGACAAGGCTGTGAGACTCCACACAGCCCGTGATCCGGATCCGTGCCTCACCAGAGGCTGCCGGTGAGCTCGCCCCTGCTGCACGCTGCTCTGTGCCTCTGCCTTTGGCTGTGTTTTTTCCACACAGCAACAACATTCCCATCCGTGAGGAAGCAGGCCCTCGCCAGGTAATCTGCCAGAGCCTTACCTGGAACTCCTCGGCCCCAGAACTGTGAAAAATAAGTAGCTGCTATTTGTAAGCCACCACCAGGTATTTTGTTACAGTAATCCAAGAGACCCTGAGTCCAACTGGGCAGAGAAATGGGCCTAATCCAAAGAATGGGGAGTGGGGGTAGCTGGCAAAATTAAGGCACTTAATTTTAAAGCTGCACATATATGTGCGCGCGCGCGCACACACACACACGCACACACACAAGCACACGTGAAAATCATCTCTACTAGGACGACCACTCTTTTGCTATAAGCTATCTCTTTAAAAGTATAATTTCTCACCTCTTCTGCAACTTTCCATATTTCCTGATCACTCCATTGTTCACAGGGATCCAAGTTTTTTCTAAAAGTTCCAGAAAAGATAAATACTTTCTATAATAATAAAGAAAAAAAAGCAGCGTGAGTGACCTAAACAATTTATTTTTATTTTATTGTGAAATATTTCAAGCAGAAAGAATTAAAACAATGTAAGACATACCAGTGTATTGATGATTCACTTTTTCTAAATTTTAATAACTTATTATTATTTTCTCTGTATTTAAGAAAAATATTCTAGCAACATTTGACATCTCTTGTGAACATTTTTCTAACCCCAGTGTCCTTATGATAAAGAAACTAGGCTCACTTTAACTGTATAAAGGTAACATTGTTTATTACTAGCAATATTTCTCATAATAAGCAAATAAGCAATTCAAAAATAAAAAGTTCATGAGTTATATTTAGCTTGTCATAGAAAATTCCTATTTATTTAATGTAGTTTTTCTTGGATTTCTTTAATGCACCTAGTTTCCTAAGAGATTTTATTATTTAACGTATTTGGTATCAGGTCCCACTGTGCAGCTGGGACTCGTAATGATCTTGTTTCAGCTTCCCCAGTGCTGGGATTACAGGTGTGTGCCACCACGTCCGGTCTCAGTGGCTGGCTCAGCGGGCCCAGAACAGGGCTGACGTGGCCTGTGGTGCCGGGATTGAACCCAGGTCCCTGCACTTGCCTCAGTAGGCACCTAGTCCGCTGAGCTATCTCACTGGCCCTCCTAAGGGATTCTGAAATTGCTTTAGCGTACAGACACTTAGTCAAGTCCACACATGCAAAGGAGCTTAAACTACGGCTCACTTATACTTACAGGGCCAGAGACACAGGAAAGGCCCCAACTTAGAAATCAGTGCAAGAGAAGAACTCAAGTAACTGTGTAGCTGAGTGCATCGCACAGAAGGAAGGAGACGCTGGTGTGTGCGAAGCGAGAGGGGAGCACAGTTCCCTCCCAGGAGCGCCGCCATCGGTGGCCTGAGGCACGCCGCCCGCCACAGTGCCCTCTATTTACATCTGCCTCTACACTTAGAAACATATCTTTACCAACCCTCTCTGTTGCACTGGGGAAGGCTCGTGAAATAAGTAATAATAACAATATCTAATCCTCTCTGCACATGTTGGCAAACTGAAAAAATAATTTTGATCTTAATGCCTGGAATAATTTTTCTTTACATTTTTTCTTTTGCTTTTGGTTGATAATGCTCACTAGAGGACTGAGAACTGAATTTCTACAAGCCTCAATTTCTGCAAGCCTTAGATGGAAAGACATTGCTCAGTGGGAAGAGGCTACTGAGGGCCCATCAGACCGACAAAGAACCATAAAAGCAAAGTCGGCTCAGGTCACGGTGCCTGTGCCTTTCAGACATGAGTATCTGCACCAAGGCCACCAAGTTCAAGGAAGGTCACATGAGAGACCTCGATCTCAGGGCACAAATATGGCCTAGATAATAATGCTCCTGCCAAATACACCAGCAGCTCTCTCCAGAGCGGGCACCCAGAAGGAGGCCTGATGTGCCTATTTCTCAACTGATATCAAAAGCTCTTTTCTGATAGGACGCCTTCATTGCTCTACAGCAGTGGGTAGGAGATTAATGTGTAACTCACAGGATCATAAAATATGTCAGAGAGTACACTTGTGTCCACCTCCACAACTGAATAAAAGTAATGTCCAAATATGCAAAAGAGAGTAGAGCAAAGAGCATTACTAGAGAATTTTGATTAACTAGAGAATTAAATAAGTAGCCCTGAGAGCAAGTCAATTAGTGGTTTAAGCATTCGAATTTACTAGCGCCTGCAGTGCAAAGAGAAGCATTTTATTTGCTGCTCTTTGCAAAACTTTATCATTGTGTTTGTTTAAGTTTTCAAAAGTATCCAGAAAGAGGAAATAACAACTATGGCGGTTAGCCATGTATTCAATGCTGCAGCAAAGTAATCCCCACTAAGTGGCTGGGACCCAGAGCTCCTGTTTATGACAGGCTCGCCTTGTGCCACACCCCTGGACAGGGTAATTAAGGGTGTTATTTCTTTCCATCTCCAAACAAGCCTAGTGAGGTAAATCCTATTGTTGCACTCCAAGAAAGTACATCTTGAAAAGTCAGTTGAGGGACTTGCCCAGGGTCATTTAGTAAGCGGATACTGGAATTCAACCTCAAGCCTGCTTCTCTCCAAACCCTTGTGGCCCAGGACCACAGCAAAATGGGCCGGGCTGCCAACCCACCTGCTTAGAGCCAGCAAAGATTAAAGGTTGGACAGGAGCGGCCCTTGTGGGTGTCTCTTGTGGAAGCATAATATTTATTTAAACACTATTTTTCACCCTTGTGGTCACAGGCTCCAGTCTTGGAAAGGTTTCCTTCTTCTTCCTAAGCAGGGGCTTAGTTGAAAGACTGAATATGGGCTACCAATCTGTACCATCCAAGGCGTCTTGTACACTCAGTACAAGCACACACTAGAAATGTGTACTTTGGCCACACGGAACAATGCCTTATCCTGCAGGACCGGGTAGGGGCCAAAGCTGGTACAGCACGAAAGCAGACACAACAGCTAAAAGCAACGTGGCTCACTGTGATGACGCAGTAGTGCAGCTTTGGCCTGCTAGGTGTGTGTCCACAGAGAGAAATCCCGCACCTTCCATTTCCATGTTTGGGAAATGGGACATACCATCTTCCTTCCCCAATCTCCTCCCCCTCTGCAGTTCCCCATCTCAGTGTATGGTTCCTGCACCTTCACCTCCTCTACACATGAACTTGAAGATTATCTAGGACTCATCTTTCTCCCTGATTTTTCTAAATGAAATTAATCATGAATCCTATGAATATTTTCCCAAACAATATGTCATATCCATTTATTTCTTGATTTTCACTGCCACCTAAATTTCAAAACATCAGTAAGAGGTGAGATCAAAATGCACAGAAAATATTTAAATTTTAAAAATTATTACACTAGGGCCAGATAGCTCAGGAGGACTAAAGTGCCTGCTTAGGCAGAGAACAGTGGCCAGGGTTCGATCCCCAGCAAGCCATGCTGCCCCACCCCCAGGGTGCACTGAGACTGCAACTGAGACTGGGTGTGGTGGCGTGCACCTGTAATCCCAGCACTTGGGAGGCTGAACATAGGAGAATCACTATGAGTCCAATCTATGCAGTGAAACCCTGTAGAACCTGTACAAATGCATTAAAAAAATTATCACACCGAAACACATATTGCCATCAGTACCCTCAAAATCTTTCTCCTTGCTCTGAGCACATTTACTCCACTGTTGTTGTCATCTGCTGAAGCAGTTCTGGAAGTCTTCTTTCATAAGTGTCTTTACAAGGCGTGACAAAAAATAATACAGCAAGAAGGCTCAAGTCAACAACTTCTGACACTGCCAGTCTTATGGAAAACCCACTACTACTATGGACCACTGGACTATACTGGAATATTTTGCTGAATTCATGTACCTATAATATTTAAATGACAATGGAATACCCTTCTCTG
>NDGN011503687.1:4640-29228 GCA_002564285.1 Tympanoctomys barrerae
TTTCTTTCTTTCTTTCTTTCTTTCTTTCTTTCTTTCTTTCTTTCTTTCTTTCTTTTATTCCTTTTTTCTTTCCTTCTTTCCTTCTTTCTCTCTCTCTTGCTTTCTTTCTCTCTTTCTTTTGCTCTTGCTCTCTTTCTTTCTTTCTTCTTTTCTTTCTTTCTTTTATTTAGGGCAGGGTCTACAGGGTCTACAAGGTCTCACTGCATAGATCCGACTCATAGTGATCCTCTTGTTTTATAGCCTCCCAAGTGCTAGGATTACAGGAGCATGCCACCCTGCCCAGACTCAATTGCCCGGGGGGTGGGACTGGCAAGGTAGGCCCAGAGATGGAACTCTTGGCCCCTTCACCTGTTTGTAGGTGCTTTAATTTACTGAGCTATTTGGCCTGCCCAGTATCTCTAATTCTTGATCCCATTTTTTAATGGAATAATAATGTTTATCAGTCTGCGAGTGATGTCAGGATCACGTTCCCAAGTGTTGCTACCCTTGAGTATGACATCTTTATGAAGTGCATCCTGAATCACTGTACTGCAATAAGAAACATGCGCAAACAGTAACAATCACCACCTTCAATTACTCTAACGCCACCTTTTCCAGAGCTCTTCAGTTTCTTTCTGCATTTCTGTATCCATTTTGGATTCCTCTCCACTAGATTTCTGAATTTTCCTACAGGATTTCCTACCTTCAGGTCATTAATGACCAAATGACCAGTACCAAAACAAATATCCCTATATCACTTTCTAGCACAAGCAAGAAGGATTTTTCCTACATGTATTTATCATTTTATTTGTTTTATTTAGCTATGAAACTTCCATGTTTGCAATGTAGTATAAGCATCACCACTAACTGCAGAGCACTATGCTTCACTTGTAAATCACAGTACTGAAACATTGAAGCATACAGCAGCCATCATGCCAAGGGACGTAAGCCACACAAGAAGCCCCATCTTGTTTTATTCTATGTATATAAAATATTCAGAATAAGTAATTCTATAAAGATAGAAAACAGACTGGTGGTTCAAGGGGCTATAGAATGGAGGAGTAGGGAGTGACTTTATTGGATTTATTTGTTTTCTTACAATAATAATGTTCTGAAATTGATAATGTTTACCAAGGCAAAAGCTTGTGCCACGTAGATGATAAATTCTTTATGCCACAGTACTCTACATTGCTAGTATGGTACACCTCGGTCTCCAGACAGATGAGGTTATCTGTTAAAATGAGAATTTGGAACTTTCAAGGAGCCTGCATCTTCACTTGCATAGTTTTAAATGAACACTAGAGTACATTCTGGAAGTGTCTGTATGAATCAAAGTGATTGAGCATTAACAACACAGACAAACTTACAAAACTCCAATTCTAAAGTAAAGTATTGATTCAAAGATATGCTCAGCCATGCCAATCACTTTTTTTTAATTAGGAAGGATTGTTTACCTTTTTTGCATATGTAAATTTGCATTCTGAACCATTGCTTCATGTTTATTTAAGATTATATTCGATGTTGGTTCTGTGTAAATTGATGAACCCTTTTGAATAGTAATTATGTAGTAGATGTACTGACGACAAACTCGTCTTTTTTTTTCCCTTAGGTAATATTGTCTTTATTTGACTTCAAAGTAACATATTGGTGTACATGTAGATTAATAATATGAATCATGGCTCAGTTTTCACCAGGAATCTGTAACATTACCAAATTCTGAAAAGAAAAGAACAAAATCAACCCTGAATTCAATATTCAGTGAATTAGTCTTAAACTAGAAAGATGCAAAAGTCACGTACAACTTCAGCTGAACAGGAATTTCAGAAAATAAGCCACTATAATTACTAGATTTGGCTTTCTAGTACTTATATTACTTAATATCAATGTTCACAAAAATGTTGTACTTTCATATTTTCTGGATTTCTGTAAACTTATTCAAGTAAAATAAATGAAAAATCATATAATTTATACAACTAATTTTGTAAGTGGTACAGTGCTTTTGAAGAAAGGGAAATGAATATAATCTATAAGTATTGACCCTCTATGTCTAACTAAAAATCATTTTTTCTCTGATTCAAAATTTTACACTTATGTTTTTCCATATATTAAAATTTTCCTTTTTAACAACAAAAGACAAATGCATTCCTTTCTTATGCAATATGTGGTCAGGGAAAAATCCAATTACCACATAAATGATAATAAAAAATAAGAAGAAACATTCAATAGCATAGCTTCTTTTGCATTGATAAAACTATGCTCTTGAAGTTAGCCAGGTGTCAAGAGATGATATATTTCCAAGAGAAATTAGTGCATTTTATAAGACTTGTTCATTAACATTGATACTAATTGTAGGAAGTTGTTTTTAGACAAATACTTAAAAAAAAAAAAACTTTGACTAAACCAACAAGTAACTTTGATCCTTTTTCTCTTCTTTATTTTTGCTAACTAGAAATCAGGTATGATGTTTAGTGCTGTTGTAGTTATTTCAAAAACAAGATTAAAACAATGTGAAATGAAGGTTAAAGGTGGAAGAGTTTAAAAGGAGGCATGGAAAACAATAGTAATATCATAGAGTCACCCCAGTAGCCCTAAACTGGTACAATGCAGACTGCTTTTACAGGAAAGATGACATACCTATGGACTGTTTAAGGCACCATGGAAAGGAAAACATGTCTTCGTAACTTGTAGCCAAACATAATTATAATTCATAATTAAACTTGGTAATAGCATTACAAAAAGTCTTTCTAGTTACAAAAAGGTTTTCATATTTCTCTCAGATGTCTTTTTATTAATTTGCATTTATTAAGCATGTGCTAAATGTCCAGGATTATTCTTGATGCCAGGAATCAACAATAAATACATAAAAGACCTTCTCTCAGAACTTCTACTCTATTACCAATATACACTACAATTCAGAAATATTGTAACAGGCCATGTTGCCATATGCTGCAGGAGAAAATAAAAGGTGGTGGAATAAAAGTAAACGATAGTTCAGAGGTTCAAGTCTTTTAGGCCAGACAGTGATAAAAAGTCTTTTTATAAAGGTGATAAATGCATCAGAGACTTGCAGTAAGAATTGTGACTCACAGTGAGCCACTAGGAACAAATAGTGAACAGATTCCAGATGTACTGAGAATGGAAATATCCTAGTCCCTGGGCCAAGAGAAGACCTGCATTATACAAGAACAATGTGGACCTTGGGTAAGGATAGGATGAGGAAGGAGTGTAGAGAACAAACATTTAGATCAGTTCTTTTCTCCTATAAGAACTACCTAGAATTGTGCAATTTTAAACAAAGTTTCAGCAATATGGATGATGTGCCACAAAAGTCCGCCAACAACTTCTGTAAAATTATTAGTACTGTGCTTTTTTGTGCTGGTATTCACGTTCTGCAATGTGGCTTGCCAGGATCTTTTTCTATAGCATTTAAGTGTCTTGCCCTCAAGTTTTCATTTTGATTGTGGCCAATATGAATTAAGCTTGGGTAAAAAATGAGGCAGAAATGATGGTGTGCCTGTTCAGGCTAGTTCTTAAGGTCTTTTTTTCTAGTTTTGTGTTTCCCTTAATAGTGTTGTTGCTATGTGAAGAGAGATGTATAGGATTCAGGCCAACTCTACAAAGATTATTGATCCCTATTCCAACTAGGTATATGAGCAGAGCTTAATTGAGACCAGTGGCGCTGGCATGACCAGTGCACAGGTCAGCTTACGGGCTCCAGAATTACATTTACATGAATCATAATAGCAAGGCATTTAATAATAAGTCACAGAGGGTTATGGAGCAATTGCTTGTTTGTATAGTACATGTGTTCAATAGACATTGTCTTAGGTACTTTATTGATTTATTAATTTAGGTAGCTATTTTTCTGCAATATTGGGGAAGCAACTTGGAACTTTGAGCTTGCTAGGGAGGTCCTTATGTGGCTGATCTATTTCCTTGTCCTGTCCTAGTATTTTTAAATAGTCAACCACTATTTATCTTGGAAATGAATTGGCTCAACAGGGCATACTTATGAATAATTAGAAGTATAAAAACATAAGTGTTCAAGTGTTATTCATTCATAAAGACTACTTAGATTTGAATCAATTTCATATTAAATAAAATTTAAATAGATGATGTATTTGTATTTAGGAAATCTGAAGCATTTTCTTATTTTAAGAAAACATGTTTAATTTTATAAAGAAAAACTGTTGTGTAAAGTGAATTCACGTAGGCTATAATAATCTTATCATGAATTACTACACTTTGAGAATAGCACAAGGAAAAAATATAAAAATATAATTGAGTGGCAAGCAACAGAGATAATTTACAGATAATGAGTTTTGAATATTAATCTCTACCTACAAGAACAAGGGACTTTTGAAAAATGACTGATTCCAAGACTGAGGCAAGAAATACACAAAATGACACCATAGTATCTTGCTTTACTGCAAAAGAAAAAAATCACAAATAAGATGAGCATAACTAAGAGAAAATGAGAGCCAAATTGATGGAGCTAATATTGGCCAAATTTTGCAAAATTTGCATTTTGGAGCTCAATAGACTATGCATGAACTTAAAGAAAAAATTTCAAACTTGGTTGAACACAGTTTTCCAGGTAACTAAACTGTTTAATTAGTATGCTCCTTTCAATTAATAAGTAATTTGAAGGGAAAATATTCATTCATTTATTTACCTACTTTCCTTAAGTTACTAATTAATTACATGGGTTTAATAGTAATTTTGTGACATTTTACTCCACGAATATCATCTTACTTCCTTATTTATTTGGATGCAAAAGTTTTTACAATTTCGTCAACAGTAGTATACTCTAATGGGTCATTCTTTTGTAGATTTTACAAGGCAATTGATTTTCCCAATTTTGGTCCTGGCTAGATAGTCTCTGCATAGTGCTGAAACATGAAATAAGCAGTAAGCAGAAGCTTCAGGAAAGGGATTTCACTGACGTTGATGAAACTCCAATTATCCAGGGCAGATCTACTCTGTTATGGATCAAACCCTGTCTGTTACACCATTAGAACTGCTGCTGCCCTTGACGACAAATAGATACCTTGGGATCTGGTGCTGTCTGATCATGTTTATAAAGAGAAACACAAACACACACACACACACACACACACACACACACACACTCCACCTGTCCCAGAGCCAAAGAAAGTGAAAGAGAATAAACTTAGGGAAATTTGGAACCAAATTTTGCTTCATACCAACAAGATAATTCAGCAGCTCAATAACAACAGCTCTACAAC
The DNA here is from genome assembly GCA_002564285.1 of Tympanoctomys barrerae. Lineage (NCBI taxonomy): Eukaryota > Metazoa > Chordata > Mammalia > Rodentia > Octodontidae > Tympanoctomys > Tympanoctomys barrerae. The sequence continues at coordinate 9,869 of NDGN011503687.1, forward strand.
ATGACCACTGTCCCCCAGACTGTTTTGTGATCTACCCTAAGCAGAAATGTATGAGAAAGGGAATTCTGGGAAAAGTGGTTCAGTCTAATCTAGTAGATTAGATTTACAAAACTACCTTTGTAAAGGTAGATTAGAATTACAAAGCTACCTCCAAAACTAATCCAACATATTCTCTTTAATCATACTTAACCTTAAAATAAAAACAATGACAAAATTATACTTTCATCTAATACAATAAAACTGTTCAATATAACACTTCCTCAAAAAAATTTATAAATTCAGAATTTGTCGTTAGGTAATGTTTTATTTTTCTCCACTGAATCTTTACTTCACCAAAGACATTTAATAACTTAAATACAAAGAAATAAAGTTAACTTTAAAGAATAAAGTTGACAATAAATAAATGTCATTGCCACAATTTCTAGTATGATAAGGAGACAACACAATAAGAAGCAAAACATTTGGAGATATATGCAGATTAGAGAAGAAACCTTAGAACTATCAGTCCTCGTTCCTATAACTGATCACGTGCTCTATAGGCTACTTATGACAACTTTTGCCCGTTGCTTATTCCATTTTCTTTTTACCCCAATAAGCACCTCAGTTGCTTTATTAGTCTTGGTTGATTGTCTGGCTGCACAAGTAACTTAGCTACAGAGGAGTACACTCATGTGTGAGTGTGTGTCCGCAAGTGTGCCAGTGCAGTGGGTAATCAGTACATAATTAACTGTACGGAAATTTTCCAGACTCTGGTTTAAACCAAATGATCAAAGTTAACATTATCAATAATAGGAAACCAACATCAGGAGCCTTCAACAATTCCCAGCAGAGGCATTACCATTTATAAAGGAACTTAGTTATAGCAAACCACACATATCCAGATAATTCACGAGGAAATGAATTCATGTAGAATACTGACCAGTGATAATAAGTTCAATTTCATGCACACTAAGTAAAATTCAAGTAGAATGACATTTACAGCAACAGTTATAGACTAGGCAATTAAGACAGATACTTATGCTGCAAAAAATATATCAAAAAATAAGTACTATCAGAACAGAGGGGATAATATGTAAAAACAAAATAAGTTTAATTAATTTATTCCTATTTCTCTAATAATTTCTGCCAAACTGTAGGAGTTATTTCAGAGGGTAAGTAGCTGAGTGAAGCTTGCAACAAAATGGAACCAAGGAGAAAATCTAGTGATCCATACTATAGTTACTCTCTGTGTTGGTTTCATTCTGGCTTCAGAGAATTCCATTGAATCCTGAAGAATTCTCACTAGTAGTCTATTGTTGTTAAAGACAAGATGGGATGCATTTTTTGTGTCAGTGAGCCTCAGGAATCTTGTTCTTACAGTTTTCCATTTTTGAGCTATATTTCCTTCACTGAGATTTCTTTCTTAATGTCTTCACCCTGCATCTGCCATGGAATTGTTTTCACCAATCATAGCGGGAGGTATGAACTCATCTTCCAGTCACTGATAGAATATCTAAGTGTGGGTAGGTGAGGGAGTAATTTGCCAAGTTGAGGATCTGAACGCTACAATAAGGAAGTGACTTCATTGACACTCAACAACATTATCCTTTTTTTTTTTCTTAAATATAGAAGAAATATTTATCAACATAAAACTCCATGCTGAATCATAAGAAAGCCTCAGGCAATTTAGAAGGACTGGAATCATACAGAGAATGGGTAAATCTCAAATAAAATTATTTCCGATAAGCTGAATGAGACTCAATGTGAATTATTTTATTTGAAAATTTTTACATGAAGATACTAAAGTCTTATAATTCAGTAAACATTTGTCTTTTTTTCCACAAATATTTAAACTATATTTGAAAGATCAACTTAGATAATGGAGTCCACATACAATAATGCAAAACAATTGAAGTTATTTTTTTCATTTTTATCCTTTAAACTACAGTAGCATGAATATGATATATATTCTTCATTGTGAACCTATGAACCAAATACCTGAATCTGTATAGCTATATCTACAGTTAAAATGTAACATCTCTATTATCTATAAGATAATATAAATAATATAATACATATCTATATCTAAACCTCTATCTATATCATAAAGATGGATACAGATACACATATACCCATAGCAAGATCAAATGAGCATCTAAACAATCTTTTTTCCTATTTAACAACTACATTTGTCTCAGTGCTTTGCACACTATTTTTAACTGTAAAATTACTGTACTCTAAAAATCAATCAAAATTATATTTTATGGTCAAACAAAAATATTAACACAAAGAAGAATGTTATTTACATTAAGAGAAAATATTAGTCCATACCCACAAAAAAGATGATTGATTTTACTCTGATAGGAAATTTCTTACTTTAAATAAAGAGAAGTTAGTAGTACACACACTCTCCTAAATACAGGTTTGGACGGTTGAGTAGATTTTTTTTCAAATATATGTTTAAAATTAATTTTCAGCTTATATAGAAATTACAGAGAATTTCTATGAATGCATTTGAATTACATAGGAAATGTAGAAACACTAATGAGATTTAGATATCTGTAAATAACCAGGAAAAGCTTCTCAACTTACTGCTAAAATATCATTACTTTAATTCTAGTACACATGAAGCAGTAAACATTTAGTACCTATAGTTGCATTTTTAAGATCATATTTGGCAAAGACATTCATATGAAAAAAATGACATCTAAACTTACTTTCCTATAATGTTTTTCTCTTTGAGACATAATTAAAAAGAAGAAAAAGCTATAAAGTCTCTGGGGTACGCATTTCTAATTCCTGTTTGTCTGAATTGCCTATCATAGTAGGGTTTCAACAAAAAACATAGGATTGACTTCTCTTCAAAGAACAAGTTAGCACTACAGTAACAGTAAATGCAACTTGGTCTTCTTAATCGATAGGGGAGTAAAACCTCTGTCTCTCCTTCTCAACTCAGTATAACATCCTGATGGAAGTATTCCATCTTAACTTCAAAGAAATTACATAATTTATTCACATTTACATTTTAAAATAACATAATCATGAAAATAAACTTATTAGGCTATGAACTGTAATGGAAGAATGAAGACCAAGTTATACCAGTATTTCCTGTTGAAACCATATACTGTTTTAATTCTCTTAGCTTCAGTTTTTCTCTTTAGTAATGCTGGTACTGGGATAGAGTTAATAGAGTCAAATGGAATCCAGAAACGCATAGTGTCCCAGCATATTTCCTGTTAAATGCAAATAAAAAGAGGTGTGTTCACCCACATACCATTTAAATAAATGAAACAAATTATTAAAGGAGAGTCATTAACATGAGAACCTTTTAAGTAATGAGACCATCTAATCTAGTTAAAATTTTCCAACACTTATCTGCACACTAAAGCATAAATACATATTATTTTTGTGCTCCTACATCTTCCCTGACACAGTTATAACACATGAGATACTAGCAAATAAAATAAAATGTAGTAAAATAAAAATCACTTCTCTCATGGATCTGACAGCATATCATGGCAGACGTATAATCTCAGTAAAAGACATAATAAATAATTTGTGCAATATGATATTACTGCACAAACACTAACAGCAAAATAGAAACTGGGAAATATTATTCAGAAGATAAAGAACATATTTGAAAGTAGATTAACATATGCCTAGTGAGTCAAGGACACCACAAAGTAACTATTACATTTACGTCAACTAGAAGATTGAGAAATTTTTTTAAAAGGTATCATATCACAGATATCATCTGCACACAATAAATATTCCACATTGGGCATATTGATCTCATGTTTACATAGACACAAACTGTGAAAATATCAGCAGTAATTATATGAGCTATCTGTAAGTAAATTCATGTGGGTTTGTGTGAAGTAACAGTTAATCACTATAAAACCAATGCCTAAATATACTGAACATTATTATTTTTAAAGAGTCACTCAAAAGTGATAAAATTTTCTATTTCAGAAGAAGTAGAAGCCACTTAAAAAGTTACTATTAGGATGGGGGAGATAGTTCGGGGGTCTAAGCACCTACCTGACAAGAGGAAGGACCCGAATTCAATCCTGGGTACCACATTGCATGCTGGCCCTGGGTGCTGAGCTGGCCACAGAACCCAGGTATGGTGGTGCATGCTTGTAATCCCAGTGCTAGGAAAGCTGAGACAGAAGTCTCACTATGAATCTGAGCTGCATAGTGAGATTCTGTACCAAATAAGTACATAAGTAAGAGATTTTTAAAAAGGAAAATTAGTATTAAACATTAAGTTGATATGATGAGGAATATTAACATGAGACATAAATAAATTTATCTTAACTAGTAAAATATTATATATAAAAGACTTTTAATTTAAAGTAATTCACTTCTGTAGCTTTTCTTCTGTATTAATTTGTTAAGTCTGAAAAATAAAGCAAGGCATAGTGGTACACCGGTCCATACCTGCAATCACAGTTATGTGGAAGGCAAATACAGGAGAACTGCAATTTCCAGGCCAACCTAGGCAGCTTAGAAAAACCCTGTCTCAGTCAATCAATCAATCAATCAATCAATCAGTCCATCAATAGGCTGGGTTATAGTTCAGTGATAGAGAGCACTTTAGTTTAATGCTATGATTATTAAGGTTAATTGTGTCAAACTGACTCGGAAGACATCTGGCGATTAGTAAACCATACTTCTGCTTATATGTGGATAGATCATAGAGGCATGATTTTGGGTATAACAGGCCCTTACATCTGCCTCTCTGACACTGTTACCTTGCTCTGCTTTCCAATCAGCAGTAACTCAGCATCTTTTCTCCATATGCCTTTGGGGTATGATGGCTATAATTTGGAGCCAGCCATCCATGCACTGAACCCTTTAAAACCATAAGCCAAAAGAAACCTCTCCTACTTCAAGTTGTGGCTGTTGGATATTTAATCTCAGAAATAGAAAGTGTCCTGTATAGAAAACAAACAGGAAGAAAGGCTTGTGATGTGACTATACCTGATGTATGACTCAGAATTGCTTTGTGGTAGGAGTTTTGAAAAGTTAGAAAAGTAGATTAGAGAAATCTTTGAATGGTATAAACTGACCTTCATGACAGCACATGGCCAGGGATCTGAAGATGAGACCTCTGATATGAATGAAGAAAATGCAGTGCAGGCTTATAAAATTTCAGCTGGGGACAAAGACTCTACTAAAAACTGGACTGGAGAACATCTATGTTTCATTCTAGTAAATAATTTATTAAGATTATTTTCCATACACTTAGACTTTGTGTGACAGTGAATTTAATAAAGGAAAATTAACCAGGTGAGAAAAATTTCAAGATAATTTAGTGACTAGGTTTGGCATTCATATGACTGATTGCTTGTATTCTCTAAAATGAAAATCAGGGACCAGGGAGATAGTTCAGTAGAATAAGCACCTGCCTGGCAAATGCAAGGTCGTGAGTTCAATCCCCTGGCACTGCAAAATAAATAAATAATTAAATGTCAGAAGCAAAGAAGAAAATATAGTGATTTTAAGCCGTGCAGATTTTATCATGAAGAAAACAATCTCCTCTAATTTGAGGCTATAGAATATATGGCTTTTGAAAAGATTAGTACCTTTGAAACAAAGCCAAGCACTTTACATCTGGACAATAGAAAAGTGGACAGAGGGCATTTTAATAATCACCAGATGCTCCCCTCATGGGCACAAGGATATAACAGTGTAAACTCCTGTGAAAGACTTGGCTTTAATAAGACCTCCCTAAGGCACACTGTTCACTCAGGGCCTCTAGAGGGGGGCATTTTCAAGTTCTGTTGGTGATTGTAGCTGAGATTCAAGATAGCTGACCATGAATTCACCTAGCAGCAGGTATTGGGGTAAGATATACAGTAATGCTTGCAGCAGCATACAGAATACAAGAGTTTTGGGGTTGTGGTGTCTTCACCACAATTTCAGAAGAAATCGTGCATCGCCAAAGAAAGAGGCCATGTGAGCTCCCATTGATAATACTGTGGGGATAGAAATCCCCAAGTCCTTTTGAGCTCATATCTCAACACTATAGTCCCAAGCACTGAAAAGAAGCCACATAATTTAATATTTCCCTTGCTGGGTTCCAATCTTGCATTGCTCATGAATATTTTCTGGGCCCCCATTCCGATTTGGAATGGTAAAGTTTACGTCACACCACTGTGCCTTGAGATCACATAACTTTTTTACTATTACATGAGTTCACAGCTGAGAGTTTTCCCTGAATCTCAGAGGAGACTTTGAGTTAGGCATTTTAGCAATGCTGAATCTTTTGAGGATTCATAGAAGAGAATATTGTGTTTTGTTCTGGAAACAGAAAGGTGACTAATGCACATTTCCAATATCAAAAGTGAAGAATGATGAATAGATTTGTTTATATTAATTTAACTCTGTAAGTGAAAGTGATAAATGTCCTGTTTTTCACAGATACAAAACTATCCTCAAAAGCTCCACAAAATAGAAGTATGAAATAATCAATAGAATCAATGATTTCTTCATTGTAATATGAAAGGATTAATCAATACATCATAGAGAAGTATATTATTTTTCCCTTATTTGACATGCAATGACTAGCCCTCACATCTTAAAGGTTTATGCTGATTCATGGCTTCAGGGAATTTAGTTAATTGTCAGCTGGCCTCAAGACAGAAACATGGTGGGACTATAGGCGGGAACAATGAGATTGAGATTATGGCAGCAGAAAGTAAAGTAGTGGTGCCAGTGAGGAAGGGGTGGGTGATTAGACATAGGCCTTGAAAGTAGTCTTTCTAGAATTAGATAAAGCAATCTCATAATTCATGTAGTTATACAAGACATTCATTGCCTAACAATGTGATTATTTTCTGACAAGTAAATTGTTAGGTAACTCAGACTTTGTGAACATCAGAAAGTGTATGTATACAAAGTAAGACAGCTATGACACTACTAGGTAATATAATTATAGGGTACAAGCATAAAATTAATTAATCACTGTGATTTTGTGATAACTCTACAACTGTATAAAATTGCTACTGTTTAAATGGAAGAACAAAATGTTTTCCTATATAAAAAATTAATGAAAAATATCACTCTCATCAAAGTTAATTTCTATAACTTAGGCAGTACAAAACTAAGAAGTTAAAACTTATTTTTACCCATTTGGAGAGAATATTAAATTTCATGTATGATAATGAATGAGGGAAGAAAATGATTTAGTGTAGTAATATACTGGTATGTGCGTTACAAGATGTTTTTGAAGTGCTCCCAATTTTAACAGGCTAACACTGTGCTTTTAACTACTTGCTCACTTTAAAGTTCATGGAGCTTAAAATATAAACAGTATATAACATACCCAATAATAAATGAGAAAATGTTGTAAGGTTTTTGCAGAAAATGATTCATTATTAAAAATAAGTGCAGCATATTTAACATCTTTTCAAATCTGGATCAAAATAGAATGGTACCTTAGATAGATATACCAGTGTACATGTAAACTATAATTCTTTAACTCCCTTACCTAACAAACTTGGAAAAGTTATGTGTTTTTGAAAAGCTGACATAGAAAACATTGACTACATGGAGGACAACAACATGCACTGTAAAAATAACAGTTGAATAACTTTCATCTTGTTCTTTTAAATATATATCATCTTTAATGTCTTATTTATTATTATTATAGACTCTCTAAAAAGGAATTTTTAAAAAAGTAAAAAGAACAGGGGAAAGTTAAGGTTTGTAGAAAGGAATATTGAATATTTGTTTTATCAATCTTGCATATCTATATCTGGTAGTCTGAACAACAAATCTCACGATAACAAAACATAATAGAACAACAATTACTAATATTCCATTCTTATTCTGAAATTCTTCAAAATTTCTACTGTGTCACATTTCTTTGTTTCTGTCTGTGTTCTTGTTATTTGTTCTAGTTTCTGTTCTTCCTCTTTAAAATAAAAATTAAAAAATAAATAATGAACATAAAAATCCCCAAATTTACCCAATTTAATAAATGATTATTTCTACTTGGCAATTTCTATTTGCTTCTAATCATTAGTGTAATCATCATGGAATATAAAGATGGACTAATAAAACATAAAAACTGGGAAAAAAGTTAGTGTCTAATAGTCAACCATCAATTGCTGTGACAAAATTTTTGAGAAGAACAACTTTGAAGAAGGAAAAATGGCCTCTGGGCACAGTTTCAAGCCTGTCGAACCATGACCACTGGGCTTCATCATCTCTGGCCTATGCAGAGGCAGACATCATGCGGGGAAAGGTTTGGCAGTACAGATCTGCCTAACTCAATGATGCTAGGAAGCAGAGGAAAAGAGAGAGATGATGGGAACAAGATGGTTCTTTTAAGGTGGTATCCAAAATAGCTTATTAACTCCAAATTGGCCCCACTCCTTATATCCCACTCAGCTGTGAAATGAGGTTAGCCCAATTACTTTTTAGGCATCCCATTTGACCATAGCTGCAATAGAGATGAAGACTTCAAATGAGTATTTGAGACTGTATACAGTTCTGTGCATTATACACAAAAATGTTTAGTTAATAACTAGTAGCCAGGGTTTGCAAGGGAATAGTTTAAATACAGGACACCTAATTTATAAAATTATTTTATAATACTCACCCGAAGAGTCAAATGCAAAAGAGTCCAAGAGATCTATCCACACCCAGGAGACTCAAATAACCAGTTCAGGGCCTGTATCACACAGCAGGAAGTACAAAGGCAGAACAGCTTTCAAGTGAAGACTGGTGTTCAGAGTGTGCATCGCAGTGACCAGCCATTAGCAAGAGATCAAAAGCAACTGAAAATGGAACAGGAACTGTTACCTAGACAATTAAGAAACTTGAAATTTGGCGGGTAGGGTGGCATTTTCTGTTACAAGGTGACAATATGAACACTTTGAAACTCTGAAGAAGGTGGGGTTCTTTAATGTTTTATCTCTACTCTCATAATCTAAAGATCAAAGATGGAAAATAAAACAAATTCACACACTAAATTCAAGTAATTGTATTTATGAATATTTTTGCAAATATGAAATACATGTTGAGAATCAAAAAGGATATGGCAGAGGAGTAATAGAAGACAGTATTAGTGGCATAGCCACTAATATAATAACTATAATAATAGCCAGTAATATAATAACTATAATAATATAATTAAAACTAAGAGAAGTCCTTAAAATTTAATTATAAAAACACTGAATCACATTATTTTATGTTAATAAAACTCTTGCAGGTCTAGACTCCTGATGCATGGTTTACTTCTTTAATAGTAGCACCTGATGCTGGTAGTTGTTCTCTTCGGGTTAAATTACACATGTGGGAAACTCAAGGTCATGTGGTCACAGTACGAGGACATGTCCATTCCAGAGGTCCTAGATCCTAAGAACACTGAGAAATCAATGAGCTGTGTCACCTGTCTCTCTACCTGTAAATCTAAATTCTTTCCTTATTTCTCTGTCGAGGAACATTCTTTATTCCCTGTGTTTGCAATGGAATGGAAATTTTCTTACTACTATCCTTTAAAAAGTAATTCACATTATTCACATTTATACATTTTTTTGTTAAACATATATATGTATATTTATATTTCATACAACATCTTCCTTAAAAACACATATTATAGAATGAATCCACATATTTAGGGAAGATGAAGGTATGATTAAGATACACTAGCAAATAAAATCATCTGTTCTATGGATTTTGAAAAAGTCACAAAAGGCAAAAATTTCTTCAAACATTTCAGAAGAAGGGACTCACAAGTTTAGTTGATTCTGTATATTCTGCAGAAGCATCTGGAATTCCCTGTTAACTGTGACATTCTATTAAATTGATGTTAATAGAAAATGAGGACTGGCTCTCTTGTGATCTAATAATGACAAAGTTGAAACAGGAAAGTGACAGTATAAGGGAAGGGACTGAAACTTTTCCAAGTGCCATTGCCCTTAGGGAGAAGGTCTTCTAGAGGCTGGGACTCTGGAAATGCGGAAAAGGAAATCAGACATTGAGATAAAAATTCCAATTATTACTAGAGAGTTTATCTGAACTGATTAGTAATGGTAGTGGTCATTTTGGTAAAATTATTTGGTTTTTGAATATTTGTTTGATCAGCTGATGTCTACTATTTGATGCTAAACAGGAACCACAATGCTCACAATACCTTGATATTTGTTAAGTAAGTATGAAACTCTTTTGAAGTTCTTTGCTTAAGTCCATAGAGAAATTTCAGAAGGCTATTTATTTCTTGCACAGAAAAAGATCTTGAAGGATCTCTTTACTTACATCCAATTTTTAATCATTCAATGTTGATGTGCAGTGTGAATGTATCATGTATGTATCCATAGTTTCTCAAGGCACATGGTTGTCTGAAGGAGCACCAGCAAGAGGGCAGGAGCATCACCATCTTATTTCAAAGGGCTCTGGTGTAGAACAGTGAACAGCCCTGTGGTGATTCACTGCCACAGTACCAAAAGAAAATGAGGGAAGGGCCACCCAATGCCTATACACAGTCAGTGGTTGAACAAAAGACTGGGAAAACTCTGCAGAGAAGTAGGAGCTGGGACCACTCAGACTCTGATCCAGTGGCCACCAAAAGCCAGGCTTAGCCCTAGCTACACTGAACTGGAAGCAGCCCATTGGTCTGTAACCCATGGCAAATGCAGGTAAATGGCCTCTACCTGCAGACAAGATTACTCCCCAACCCCATGACCAACATATGAGAGGTGTCAGTGCCTTGGCCCTGCACCCAGGAGTAATTCTCCTTGATTGTAGTTAATAGAGACTCTTGTTATGAACACAGAACTGAGGACACCAGAGATTTTTTTTTCTTTACTTTTTCTTGACTGTTTTTTTTAACTTTTCATTTTTATCGTTTGGTTTGTTTTCTGCTGTGTCTATCATTTTCTGAATTGTATTTCTGGATTTTCTGATATGTTAGTGTGAATATATATTGTCTCCAGTCTTTCTGGTTTGCCTTGACATTCTTTTGCTTTCCCTTTTGTTCTTTTTCTCCTGTCATCTTCTCCAGTTTCCCAAAGTGTGGGTGATCATTCTCATTTCCTCAGGCTTGGTTCCACTGTGTACATCTGCAGTTATCACTCTTTTTGTCCCCTACCCTTTTTAAATTCCCCTTCCCCACAGGATAAGAAAAACTCTACCAAGACAAAACTCAGTATATACAAGTTTCTGCTTCATGTTATGTGTTGGCATATATCTATGGGACCGACTTCTATAGTTAGAAATTCCAAATTATCAGTTACCACAGATTGTCAACTTTAAGGCTGCAATTGATGATATTATTGGTAATTCATACTTTTTTAATCAGGATGCTAAGCTTGGTATAATCAGTTTTCATCCTTTTTTACAATAGCAGAAACACAGCACACCTTTCAACACAAACTTTAATGTCAAGGAAAGTTCGGGGCAAAATATTTCAAGTCCCAAAAGAAAGAACTACCAACTCACACTGATACATCCAATAAAACTATCTTTCAGAATTAATGGAGAAATAAAATTCACTCCAAACAATGACTGAAGAAATTTATGACTACCAAACTAGATAATGTGGAGTCATAACCATCGCCATAGCCCAACAACAAAGAACTGTGCCCTGAGCCAAATAGCAACTGCTCAAAACTGAAGTAGGAAAATATTATCTTGGGATCAACACAAAGGCCAACATCCAGCTATATCTAAAAGATATCTCAGAGCAATAGACATTTCTTAGGGAAGCCTAGATACTAGTGGTAAAGCTACCTAATGTAAGGAAGATGCAAACAACAACACAAAAAGTAATGTACAATATTTAAGAAAATAGGTGCCTGCCCATTAGCTCAGTTGTTTAAGTGCCTGCTAAAACAAAGCAGTCAGGCTCAATATGCTCTGGTTCGAACCCAGTTTCTCACAGGGAACCACAAATGCATATATTACCTTCTAATATGAGCTTTGGGCTTGAATTGTTCTTTTTCTAGGCATTTGAGGTTCAACATTAGGTTATTTATTTGAATTTGTTTTGTTTTTATGATGTGAGCATTCGATGCTATACATTCCCTCTTAGGACTGCTTTCATTGAGTCCCATAGCTGTGGCATTTTGTATTTGCTTTATAATAGCTAGAATATACAAAGAATTGAGAAAAAAGCAGTCTGCCAAAATTTAAAGACCCAATCTAAAAATGGGTATCTGATACGTATAGAAAATTCTCACAAGAATTACAAATGGCAAATAAATATATAAAAAGTATTCAACATCTCTGTTAGTTTGAGAGACACAAATTAAAACAATGCTGAAATTCCATCTCACTGCACAAAGAAAAGCTATGTTATGGTTTATGTCTAGTTGTTCCCACAAAGCCTCACAAAGTCATGGGATAGTTTCTGGAGTTTGTGGTGGATTGTTGTGGGTGTAGATGCTGCACCTGTCCTCCAGTAGGTAATTTGCATTACAATACAAGGAAGGAACAGAGGCTAGGTAGCTGCTAAGCTAATGCCAGTCCCTTTGCTCTCTGCTCTTTGCCACTGTCATTAAATTTGCTCTCTGCCAAGTACCTATCTTGGAGCCAGCTGAGTATGGACTGAAATCTCAACCAACTGTGAGCTAAACAAACCTTTCCTTCCTTCATTTTGGGTGTTGGGTATTTGTCTTAGCAATAAGAGAAGAGTAATTGAGATATGTTATTATCAACAAGTCATCCAATAAATGCTGAAAGAATTGTGGGGAAAGAGGAATTCTTATCCACTTTGTGCAAGCATTGTGGAAATCAGTGTGGAGATAGCTAAAAAAAAAAAAAGCTAGGAGTAAAGGTCCCAATTAACCCAGTTAATTCTTTTATTGATATTTTCCTAAAGAAGTTAAACGCATCATACCTCAGGAATATATTTCCACCCATTTTTATAGCAGCACTGTTTTAAACAGTTAAATCTGTGAACAATAAAAATGCCGAATAACTGATGAGTGGATTTTTAAAAGATCATTTTTAATACAATGGTGTAGTACTCACCCATAAAGGAGCATAAACTTGAGACATTTAGGCTAAATGGATGGACCTTGAAACAATTGATTGATTGATTGATTGATTGATTGATTGATTGATGTGGTGGAACTGGGGATTAAACTCAGGCCCTGTGCTTGTCAGGCAAGCACTTATTCTACTGAACTATCTCCCCAGCCCTGAAACCATTTTAAGTGAATTAAATTGGACATAGGTATGCAGATATCACATTGTCTTTTGGGGGTGAGGGACTGAAAATTACAAATATGAGACAAAATGTATAATAGATATTGTGAAATAGAAATTATTCATAAGTAAAGGGGAATTAGGAAGCAGGGGAAAGAAAGGAAGAAATAGAAAGTCAAAATAAATGGATAAAATGGAAATGGATCTTTGTAAATAAAAAACAGTGGTTGAAGAAAGGGAAATGAGAAAAAAAAACAACAGAGCTAAGATATATCATGTACAGGCACATATTCTCTATGATCGATATGATCAATGTGATCACTATGCTTATCTAATCTGTATCAATGAGTTCAATAAGTTTCATTTTAAAAAAATAATAATTTACAAAAAGCGAGAAGAAATAAAGATGGATTGACCTTTAAGCTGATACAGGAATGTTTTTGGAGGTGATAAACATGACTGTTAACCTGATTGGGACAATACTTCATGTACTTATCACACGGAAGTCATGTTTGAACTTTGGTCTGAGAGCAAAGTCTAGATGACTTGGCCATAGACATGTGGATTATGTTTCCGTTCCTTGTGTGCAGTAGGTACACGGTCATTGCACACTATAACTCTGTGTATTCATCCGTTATCCTTCCCCTGCTATCTTTCCCTCTGTATCTTGATCTCTTTCACACTCAAGAACATTCTATTGCCCCACTTCTTGTTATCCATGTTTCCCTCTGTTCTTTATTTTTCTCTATGTTTCTCACAGAGGAGAAAAAAAATGTGGCATTTAGCTTTGTGTGCCTGATTTACTTCACGTAACATTATCATCTCAAAGTGCATCGATTTTCCTACAAATGATCCAAGTTTATCTTGCTGTAATGCAGAATGTGCTCCACTGTATTTAAGTACACTTTCTTGGGCTAGGGAGATGGCTCAGTGGAATAAGTGCTTCCCTGGCAAGCGCAAGAGTCTGAGTTCAATCCCTGGTTCCACAAAAAATAAATAAATAAAATAAAATAAATAAATAAATACACTTTCTTTGTCCATTCATCTGTTGAAGGATGTATGGATTCTGTCCAAGATTTAGCTAGTATGAATTGCATCGCTATAAATACGGGTATGCCTCTTTCTCTGTAATACGATGTCTCTTATGACTATTTCAAGAAGATACCTAGCAGGGATTTATGTGGATCAAGTACAATTCTCATTTTTAGTTTATTGGGAAATTTTCATAGTGATTATAACAGTTTACATTGCCATTGCCTTTGTAGAAGGGTTGCTTTTTCACTTTTTTAGTTTTTCTTTTGTTGTGGGGAAGCTTTGTTGTTGTTTGTTGCTGTTGATTCTTGGCCTATTTCCTGTTCAGTTTGGGTTGTGTTCAGAAATTCCTCACTTACACCTATGACATCAACAGTTTCACTTGTCTAATCTTCTAGAAGTTTCTGTGGTTCTAGTTCAACACTTCATCTTTGTCCCTTTGATTTTAATTTAGTGCATGGTGAGAAACATGGCTCCAGATTCAATCATTTATGTGTGGATGGGGAGTTTTTCTAACATCTTTTATTACAGAGGATATCTTTCCTCTGATGTATGTTTTTGATTCGTTTGTCAAAAATCAAATACTAAAACTGAATGTATTTAGAATTGTTTCTGCATTCTCTACTCTGCAACATTGCTACTCATCTCTGGTTCTGTGCCAGCACCATTCTATTTTTAATCTACACTCTTTGCAATATAGCTTCAAGGCAGGCATTATGACATTCCCTGCTTTGCCCTCTTTATCCACAATCTCTTCTGTTATTCTGGGTTTCTTCTGGTTCCAGATTAGTTTTAGGATTGCTTTCTCCAGCCCTATAAATAATGCTCTTGTAATTTTGATTTGCATTGCATTAAATCCATACATCAATTTTTGAAGTATAGTCATTTTGACTCTACACATTCTTCCTATCCAGGAATAAGAAATATCTTTCTATTTTCTGATGGCCTTAGTGATTTCCTTTTCATACTGCTATGGTTTACTTTACAGAGGTGTTTAACAGTTCTAATTATATTAATTTTTAAGTATTCGATATTTTGTCATGCTATTGTAAATGATATTTTTCTGATTTATTTTTACTGAGCAGGTCCATTATCAGTGTATAAGAACCCTATTGATTTTTGTATTTCATTGTGTATCCTTCTATATTACTGACTTTCATAATTAATTCTATGTGTCTTCTAATCTACATGGGTTAGTTTTAGTCTTTTATGTAGAAGAACAAATCATTTGCAAACAATGATAATTTTGCTTATTCCTATCCTTATCTTTTCTATCCATATTCTAATCAATGATTATATTCATTAATCATTTGTATTTTGTCCCAATATTATTGATTGCTGCTTTTATCTTTTTAAATTAATTTTATTTAGAAAGAAATAGCAATGAGACAGTTTCAAAACTCACCAGTAGGATAGTTACAATAATTAATACATTGCATATTGTTGTCTTTGTAGTAGCTACTCATAGTATAAGATGCAGATATGATATCTTGTCTAAGCACTATTAGTACAAATATTGCTTCTCAACTGCGCCTATGATGGTTATTTCTTTTGTGTACTCGTTCGAGTTTAGATTGTTCTTGTTTTGCCAGGACCTTGAAGTGTACTGATAAGTTATTTATTTGGGTTTTCTCTGTTTTATGGTATGGAACTTTACAGCTCTAAACTTTTAGAATTATCCTCATTGTGTGACATATGTTCTGAAATGTGTTACTGACACTATCATATACTTCTAGAAAATATCTTATTTTTTCCTTGATTTAAAAAAATATTCTGTATTCCATTGCTTATGTAAGTATACAGCATTTAATTTTCACATAATAGTTTCCTAAGCAAATGTTTATTGTGTTTCATTCCCTTATAATATGCACAATTCATTCTGGTATACAAAGGACCTTACCTAAATGTCTCTTCCACTTATTGTACTGGTAATTTCATATTTTTATAATAAGCAAATTTCTTATGAAACTTCATGCAACTTTTAATCTTTAAAAATTATATATTGAACAGTCAGATCCACTCAGTACATGAGAAAGTCACTTGCTGTTTCTTATTTATTTATTTTTTGTACTTAGAATCAAGCTTTTGACGTACCACTTGCCAGGTAGGAGTTTGTCATTTATCTATATCTCTGATGTCACTGTTTTAAAAAATTATTAACTTTATTAGTA
Source organism: Tympanoctomys barrerae (assembly GCA_002564285.1). NCBI lineage: Eukaryota > Metazoa > Chordata > Mammalia > Rodentia > Octodontidae > Tympanoctomys > Tympanoctomys barrerae. Next base: position 26,215 of record NDGN011503687.1, read on the forward strand.
ATGAATTCAAATTAATTGTGTCTAACCAGGTGAGGTGGACAAGATGATAAAAAACATACACAATATTTTTACCAGTTGTATGATAATTCAGAAATATACAGACAACTTTTAACAAAAATTCAAAATTGATGTGAAATAAAAATTTGAAATTATGGATAAATGCTACATAAATGCATTATAAAACATATAATGTGAATTTTTTTAAAAAAGAGGTCTGACACATATCTAAAATGATTTCAAGAAAATCATTGCACTTATAATAGTGATTTATTGTCTGCAGAGTAAATGATATTGAGACGAGATGATAGTGAAAATGAAGGAAAAAATTCATGATTATCTTAAAGTCTTAATTTAATAATTTTTAATGTGTTGCTAATAATACAAGAAAATCAGATAATCAAACAACGTTGATATTTAGGGAAACTTCTTGGATATTTTACTTCCTTACAACTATAATCCATTTTTATATTATGACTTTGTGCACTTAAAACAATGGAACATAATAAATAATAGAATTTGAATATTTTGGACTAAAAATGATGAGATATTTTAAATCCATATAAATAAGAGTCTAACATATTTGTGTTTTGCCTGAGTACTAGTAATATGCTACTCAGATACTAGTTTTTTTAACTTTTTTAAAGTTTACTTGAAATAATCAAAGATTATTATATCACCCCTACCTACCCAGCCAATGAATTTAGAATGTTTTGCTGATTGTCACATTCTCTGTTAATTTTAAATTATTTCTTTCACAGTATCTATGTAACATTCAGATTTTATTTACTCTTTCAGGTTATTACACTAGCAAGACAATATGATGTTTGGAGGCTCTGATTTTTTTCACTTATGAGTATGATGTCTAATTGTATCCATTTATCTATAAAAGCCTTAAATTTATCTTTTTTATAGCTGAGTATTATTCCACTGTATCAAAATACCATATCTTTTATATCTATTCCTCATTTGATGGGCATGATTTTTGTTTGACCTTTTAAATTTCTTATAACTATTTTTGAAACCAGTTTTGCATGCTTATATCTGGTAATCTGAACAACTAATTTGAAGACAAAAATGTACCATATAGCATCCTTTGTTGAGTGCCTATTGCTTTTGTTTGGTGAAATTCTGTATTTTTTCTGTTTCTTTTTCTTCTATTTTGTCTTTTATTTAGGTGATAAGAAATATTTTAAAAATAAAAAAGGGAACCTGGTGAGCCCTTTCCCACCCCTCCTCACCCTTGATGGATTCAGCTGAGCTGTGCTTGCTTCTCCCATCACCCAAGGAGATCAGGTGTGCAGAGGGCAGCTATAGAGACCTGCTCTGCTGAGCTGCTGCTGCCTCTCCTGCTAGAGGTGGAAGCCTTGGTGAGACCTATACTGTCCTCCCCACAATTGAGAAAGCTTTGGCTTGCCCTCATTATCATTGGATGCTTCTTGAGCTTCAACATGCACCCCTGAACAAGCTGGAAGCCACACTTAACCCACAGAGCAGGAGCCTTAGTGAAACTATCACACCCTCTCACTCTTGTAAGAGCCTTGCTCAACCACACTCCATCAGCTTAGTACCACTGCAGAGGCAAAATCATGGAGCAAAAAGCAATATCAGACTGCCAGTCCACCCAAAACAAGCCTGGGAGACAAAGTAATAGGAAAATGTTGAAGGCTATGGAGAAAATCAGATCAGAAATAATGTCTCAGGTTAAAAAGAAATGACAACAATCACAAAAGAATTGTTCGATATATATAAAGAAAACATAGATTTAAAAAAGGGAAAATTAAAAAAATCATGGAAATATTGAGTGATCAATGCAGGAAAGAATGAGAATGCATGAAACAGATTCAACAGATATCTAGGATTTTAAGAAATCCATTAAAAGCTGGCAAAACTATTTGAATGAAACAGATGATAAAATTTCAGACCTTGGACATAGCCTTGTACCTAGTGAGCATGAAAGGAAATATCGCTTAAAAACAATGAGAAACCAGGTAGTAACTATACAACAGCTGCAAGATGATGAAAAGAGAAACAATATAAGACTAACAGATACCAATGTAACAGTTGGAGTTAACACTAATGACATAAAAATCTGCACAAGTAGCAGCACAAAATATCTGAAGCATGGGGAAACAATCTGACATACAGCTAAGCGAGGCATATACAACTCCTGTTGGCCATGATCAAAATAAATCTATCTCCAGACACATAATCATCAAGATTTCAGAAATTTTTCAAAAGAACAGAATACTTAAAGGTGCTAGAAAGAAGAAACAGAACAACTATAATGGAAATCCCATCAGAATCATGGCAGACTTCTCAATATAGAACATCAAATCAAGAAGATGTTACAGAGAAATAATCAAAGTTCTGAAAGTAAACAGCTTCTGACCCAGATTGATGTATTCTGTAAAACTATCTATCAAATTTCATGGAGATATAAAATGCTTCCATGACAAAGAACAACTGAAGAAATTCATGGCAACCAAATTAAGCCTACAAAGAGTACTGATGGATATTTTTAGACAGAGACAAAGTGTCCACAACTTTAAAAATAACAAGAACAGAAAAGAACCACCAAGCAGCCCAAGCAATTAAACAAAGGGGAAAGAATAGGGATTCTACAGTAAGAATACAACATGACAAAGATAAGCCGATACATATGTTACAAGCATCAATGTAAATGGCTTCAATTAACCAATAAAAAGAAGCTAAATGGCAGATTGAATCAAGAAACAAAATCCAAAAATATGCTGCTTACAAGAAACACATTTAAATAAAAAAGAATTTAATACATGGAAAATTAAAGGATGAAAAATAATACTCAATGGGACAGGAACCTGTAATAAGGCAAGGATATTCTGGTTGCTGAAAATGTCAACCTCATAATAAGACACAAAAATTCTGAATAAACCAGTATCAGTCAATGGAATTAAACATATAATTAAAAACTTTCCTATTAATCAATTGTGAAACTGTATCATTGATATTTGTTTCTCAATAAAATAAAAAAAGGA
>NDGN011503687.1:29278-40021 GCA_002564285.1 Tympanoctomys barrerae
AAAAAAAAAAAAAAAAACTTACCAACAAAGAAAAGCACAGGTCCTGATGGATTCAGAACTCAATTCTACAAGAAATTAAGAGATTTAAAGCAAACTCTTATAAAATGTTTCAATGAAATCAAAAGGGGAGCAATTCTCTCAATCTTATTCTTGGTGGCAAGGGTTACTGTGACACCAAGTCCAGAGAAAACCCTAACATAGATGGAGAAAGCTTCAATAAAATACAAGCAAACAGAATACAGCAAATCATCAAGAAGATTACATATTACAATCAAGTGGAATTAATACCAGGAAGTCAGGAATGGTTCAATATACACAAATCTATAAATGTAATACACCATGCAAACAGAGCCAAAGACAAAAATCGTAAGATTATCTCAATAGATGTGGAAAAAGCTTTTGAAAAAGTCTGTATTTCATGATAAAAAAAACCTACAGAAAGTCAGAATAGATTGTCCTTATCACAACCTGATAAAAGCAACACATGACAAAACAACAGCCAACAACATTATATATAATATAAAAAAATTGAACGTTTTCACTTTAAACCATGACCAAGACAAGGATGTCCACTGTCATTATTTGCAGATGACATGATACTCTACATAGAAGATCCAAAAAATTCCAAGAGACTTGTGTATTTAAGAAGCAAATTCAGTAGCATAGCAGAATACAAAGTCAACACAAAAATCAACAGCATCGGGGCCGGGGAGATGGCTCAGTGGAATAAGCAGCGCTTCCCTGGCAAGCGCAAGGGCCTGAGTTTGATCCCTGGTTCTGAAAAAAAAAAAAAAAAAATCAACAGCATTTCTGTAAACAATGTATGTACCAAGGGAGAAATTAGGGATACCACACCTTTCATAATAACACCTCCAAAAATGAAATACTTAAGAATCAATCTCACGAAGGAAGCAAAAGATTGATTCAGTGAAAACTATAATCCTCTTGAAAAGAGATCTAAGTGAGGGCTGGCTAGATAGCTCAGTGGACTAAAGCACCTTCTTAGACAGGTGCAGTGACCAGGGTTCACCCTCTAGTGTGCTATGCCAGCCCTGCCCCTGGGGCATGCTAAGAAAGCTATTGAGACTGGGCGTAGTGGCACATGCCTGTAACCCCAATGCTTGGGAAGCTGAAAAACAGGAGGATCACTATGAGTCTAATCTACATAGTGAAACCCTATAGACCCTGCACTAAATATACACACAAAAAAGAGAGATCTAAGAGGATATCAGAAAATGGAAAGATACTCATTGTTCTGGAAGAACCAACATTGTGAAATTGTCCATACTCTTAAATTGTTATACAGATTCAGTGCAATCCTGATTGCATTATGGGGCTTGGGAGATAGTTCAGCCATCTAAGCACCTGTGTGGCAATCAGAAGGACCCACATTTGAATCCCAGTAAACATACAGTATCGCTGTGCCAGCCATGGAATCCGGGCATGGTGGCACGCACCTGGAATGCCAGCTCTGAGGAGGCTGAGACAAAAGGATCACTATGAGTCCAGACCCTGTATCAAAGAAATAAACTAATACATAAATGACTAAAAATATACCATTAGTGCATCTCACATGTCTAGAGAAAACATTCCTAAAATTCATCTGGAACAAGAAGGAACATACAATAACAAATGTAATCCTGAACAACAAAGAAAAGGCAGGAGGCATCACAATCCCTAACATGACTTATACTACAAAGCTACTATGAAAAAATCTGAATTTTTCAGGTTTATATCTGGTAATCTAAACAACTAATTTCAAGACAACATTATTCAATACAGATTCAATATCAAATTCCTATTACTTTGTTTAATAAAATTATCATTCCTATTTTTTTACCATTTTGTACGCTTTAAAAATAAAATGATAATAAGTAAATTCTTATAATTTTTTACTCCCATTTTCAACCTCCTCAGTGTTTGGGATTATAGGCATGCACCATCCCTCCTAGTCTTGGTAGCCAGCTCAGTGCAACAGGGTGGGGGCCTATGCAGCATGTGGTGCCTGGGATTGAACCCCAGCCTCTGAGCTCATCTAAGAACATGCTTGGCCCATTGAACTGTCTCACCCTCCCTCATATTATTATACAGTTTTTCTACAGTCAGTCTCCTCTACATTCTGTTGCTTTAAATATACATGGATATGGGGAAGACTTCCACACAGAAATATCCTTCTTAAGATAATCCTAGTATACATAACATTTGAACCTTAGCTTGCCATTAAAATTTTAACATGCAATTATTTATATTATCTAACATTTTGCACTATATTTTCTTTATAATCACAGAAGTATTATAATTAAATAAATTTCCTAAATATGAAAAGCAAACCCTCCCAGTACTGTACTTTTATTCTGATGTGTTTATGGAAAAGTGATGTATAGTTCTTCACTTTCTATTGCCATCATTGGTTGAGTAAAGGTAAGAATTGAATACTCTAAACCTTAATCCTTGATGGAAATCATTGGTTCAATCATTGTTGGAAATATTATGCACTTCTACAGTTTTTCTTATTTTGCTAAAATAAACAAATACACTTAAATAAATGTTTTAGCTTTGATATGGCATATAATATTTCAAAGTAAAATTAAATTCACAAAAGATAATGTTATTAAAATAATACTTATTTCATTTCCATTTATTCCATTTCATTTTGGTTTGTGTTTTACATAAGAATTCTTTACATTACTGGTAAAGCACGCATTCTTGCTAGAATATAATGTCCCAAATTTTATTAACCTGGGTGGAAATGACATGATCACAAGCTTCCAAACTATGTAGATTCTCAGAACAAACAGAAGTTTTCACAGTATGGAAAAAAACCCTTATCTTGGGCCTACTAAGCATTTCAAAGGTGTCTGCAGAGATTCCAATGGGATCTTGTCTTCCTTCTCTGAATTGTTTTCTAAGTGAGAGATACGAACATAGGCTTGCACAATAGAGATAAATAATGTACATTTTTTCTGTCCAGAATTTTACATCTGGTGTGCTTCCCTTACCATTTCTATTATTTTTCAGCTCAAAATCAGAGCAAGAGGTATTCTGTGCCAACCAATACTATTTTCTTTGGAATCAAAGGAATAGAATAAAGGGAAGAACACTGGAGTGAAATGAGAGCCTTCACTCTCCTCTGACATGGGAAGGGGATCACTTTCCCCAATTTTTCTTAAATCTTCTTACATGGAAATTGATAAATAAGGACACGTGTACTCTCTTTTATGGAGATTATAGTAATAATCATATAAGATATGATTTAGGAGAAAAATCTTTATTGAATGCTGAAGAAATAACAAATCTCAAAATCAGTACTAGTTTAGAAAAAAATAGATGTTTTAGCAATGCTGAAAATGTGGCAGTGTATTCAACATAAGCAAGCCATCCACAGGTGAATCTTTATCTCATTCTATCTATCCCGTCTTTGTAAATAAATTCAGCAGTATATGCTGTTACACAAACTAAATTCTTGGCAACACAGATCTTTAGAAAAAAAAATCCACACATAAAAATACACAAGCTTTTCAAATCTCAAACAGAAATTAGATTTGGATTGCAGGTCTGAGACCTATTACTCAATATTTATTGAGATAGACATGTGATTTAAAACTGAGATGAGAAAGAAAAGGCAATCATTATCCATCTATTTGGCATGTCTCTGAAAAGCCATTATGACCTATTTCATTACACCTCTTCATTATGCTCTTTACTGTGCTAATTGAAACTCTGTAATATTAGAGATACAGAAAGCATTTCTTAAGCACATAGCATATTCCAGAATAAATGCATTAAGAGAACACATTTTAGAAATCACATTTATGTTAAAGCACAGAATTACCCATTAAAATCTCAAGGACACACGATTTCCATTTCAGTAGAGAGAGGAGAAAGGCAAGCCAATTTTATACATTTAATTCTTATTTACTAAATACCTCATCAAGCCAGGATCATTCTTCGTAACAAAATACCTTCTTAGAGGAAATACAAATAGATGAAGATTCTTCATGATGGAGCTATGTAGGTCACCCCCGATGCCTGAGCGCTATAATATTTGCCTTTGCTGACAGAAACATGTCTTTAAAAAACCAAGCCTTTAGTTGTGTAATTCAATTCCTGTAATGACTGCACTGCCAGCACTCTGTAAGAAATGACATAAGAAGATCAATCATATGATACAGCCTGGCCTGGGTAACTTAAGGAATTTAACTGAGATGCCACCTCAGAGCGAAAGGTAAGATGAGGCTAGGAATGATGTGATGATGCACGTCGGTGTAAAGACTGGAAGAGTTCAATTCAATTATGACCTATGTCAGGTTAAAATGCCTTTTCACAGACATACTAAATTGCATATATATATATATATATATATATATATAATCATGTTTCTGTTCCTTTTAAAACTTTTCTACACAAATATATTTGAATACATTTCTCACAATGAATTAAAAGCTTTAGACTTAAAGCATAACTAATATCCCTAACATTCTTTTGGAAGAAGACAACAGCTTATTTTAGGTGTGCGTTTAATGTGTACAAGTTATGCTAACAAATGTATTTCTTCTTCAAAAATTGCATTTCATGGTAAACCACTCTTTAAACAGGTCACTAATATTTTTGTAAAGCTTGAAATTTCTGGAAATGTTCTTTCATTCATTGGAACAAAATGATTTATCCTAAGTCCCTGGATCATTATATATATATATATATATATATATTAAAAATAATAAAACAAGTTTTCTAATTTACTTTTAGAACAGGTAAGCAGTGCTCGCTTCAGCAGCACATATACTAGAACAGGTAAGTATACTTAAATAAACCTCAACCTGCTATAAGCTACGTTCTATACAATGAATGATTTTTAATTTTTTCCTAGTTTATAAGGATTTCGATGATTTATAAAATGCAACACATAATCATTTCAAAAATCTACTTAAAACACTGGCCAGATATCTGGGCAGACTAAAGTACCTGCTTGGGCTGAGTGCAGCAGCTAGGATTCAATCCACCAAGTGCTGTTCCTGCCCTGCCCTCAGGGTATATTGAGGTGGTGATTGAGCCTGGGCATGATGGCATGCACCTGTAATCCCAGAGTTTGAGAGGGTGAAAACAGGAGAATCACTATGAGTCTGATCTATGTAGTGAGACCCTGTAGACCTTGTAGAACTTGTAGACCCTGTACTAAATACATTTTTAAAAAATGTACTTCAAGATATTCCTGTATAAACTTCCTCATGCTTTAAGAAGAGGCACATGATATATGCATACAACTAATATACATATACATATGTATATTAGTTGTAGACCTGCTGCAAAAATAAAATTATAACTTTTGTACCTATGGAAATCCAAACACATTGCTATTTCTCCAAGTTTCTTTTGAGCAAAACATTACCACATCAAGTTCAACCTTCAAGCAGAAAAGAAAAATTAGTATTGTCTAAATCTAGGAGTGAATATTGAGATTTATTTCATTCTCACTTGACAACTGATCATGCATACTTCAGGTCATTTCTTGCTAACTGTACCATGTAGCCAATAGGTTTCATCGGTGCTTACAGGGAATCACCTGAGAAATCCTGATGTATGGGTTTCATTTAATGCTGCTAGATATACACACGAATGGAGGAATTCCTTTGCTGAAAGGCATGACATTGCATGTGGAACTGGGACATCAAGGGAATTGGCTTTAGATACATCAGGTGGCACAGTATTGTCCCACAAAAGTAAAACCCTAGATTTCTTATACGAGACTAGTTTCTGTGACCAAATTGTTACTGAGAGGGCTGGGGAGATGGCTCAGTGGAATAAGTGCTTGCCTAGCAAGAACAAGGGCCTGAGTTCAGTCCCTGGTTCCGAGAAAAAAAAAATGAAACCACTTTGGGGGCCTGGGAGATGTCTCAGTGGAACAAGCACTTCCCTGTCAAGTGCAAGGGCATGAGTTCAATTCCCGGTTCCAGAAAAAAAAAAAATTGTTACTGAGAGATACTGCAAGCCTCTTACCTTTACCAGGGCAGGTTGGTATGCAGCTAGAACAACTAGGCTGAGTAAGATCTGCCATGAGATATCAGCTCCCAACTTAGATATTCTTTTCTTTATCATTAGATGTTGAGTTTAAGTTTTAAAATATGAAAATTCCATTCAATATTCATAATTATTTTTAAGAAGTGTTAATTTTTCACATTGAATACCATTCATTGCTTCACTATTTTACTACCCTATCATGGCCACATGAATTTCTTCCCTTTCTTACAAGTACAGGTTTTTATAGACATCACAGTAATAATTACAAATTCTTTTTAATTTTTGTTTTTAAGGAAGGGTCTACAGGGTCTTCAGTATCTCACTACTAGATCAAACTCATAGTGATCCACCTGTTTACAGCCTCCCAAGAGCTGGGATTACAGGCGTGCATCACAGCACCCAGTCTCAATTGCCACCTCAGCATGCCCCAGGGGCAGGGCCTGCACAGCAGACCTGGGATTAAACCCCAAACCCCTTCACCTGCTTGCAGGCACTTTAATCTGCTGAGCTATTTGGCCGGCCCTAATCACAAGTTCTTACCCTTGCTTCCTCTTCCACTTCTGTGCGGTTTCCTCCACTCAACTGCACTCTCACAGTCCTGACTACTGTTCCTGCTCCAGCATCTTGAGTGCCTTCCAGTTGTAGTAGTTGGGGATGTCTAAGCATTTTATACATTTTCAATCTTTGAATAGTACTATTATTATTCATTTTAGAGATTGAGAAGAGTAGGTCTAGAGACCAAGTAATATGTCCTTCAGATATCAGAGGATCCCATGTCTAAGACATAACATAAAGGTCTTCTACTTTACTGTAAAGGATCCCCTCTTCTTTGGTTAAGTAAATTCTTTTACCAAAGCCTCATTGTCTGTTAAAGTCTACTCCATTCCCAAATTTACTTAAAATTGAGCGGCTTTTTAGGCTCCTCATCATTTTCTCATCAAGACAAAATTAGTATATATCTGAAAACTGTGCAAGGCGGTATCTGTAAAAGGAATTTCCTTATTTCATTGTGTACTTCTTCAGCTTGGGTAGGTAGAATTATGGCAGAACAATATTCTTCTATCTCTTTCATGCTATGTTGTAAAGCAAAAACTTCCAGAGATTTCCTGTGATTCCTTGGCTAGAACATGATCAACTAGGATACATTAAGAATCAAAAAAAGATTAAAAGAAAACACAAATGAAAGTTCAGTACATCCTTGCCTTTCTGCTACTAGTAATATATATTCAGTTATTACAACGTAAGAAAAATTCTTTTTTTTTCTGGTACCAGGGATTGAACTCAGGACCTAGTGCTTGCCAGGCAAGCACTTATTCTACTGAGCTATCTCTCTAGTGAAAAATTGTAATCTAAAAGTTACAAATTCCACAAAAGCTTACTTGCAATGTATTATTACACAGTACTCAGCTGAGGTTGAATGTAGTGAAGCAATGGCAAAAATGCTGCAAAAATACAAATTTGGAGCCAATTTATTTCACACTTTCCCTTTAGAAGAGTTTTGTTTATTTATGCACACTAAAGCATTAACAGAAACTTTAAGTATCACTAATATTTGATCAAAATAATAAATTTTTCAAACACCTTAAGGAATTTTTATCAACTATTACACTCTTTACAAAGAGCTCTCAGATAATTCATATTGTCTATCCTCATCTGCATAAGGGTAAATAGAGAGAAATATAATCACCATCAAATACAAATTGAATTTTAAGAAGTTAAATCACTTCTGTAGTGTCTCAAAAGGTAGAATAAAGAGTAGACACTAAGCCGAGCTGACTTGCTGGGCCTAAATTGATATGTTGGTGCTAGATAGCTTCACAAATTGCTGCAGGCATCTGGGTGGCTCACAATTTCACCCACCATCCTCAGCTATGTCAACATAGCTCTTCATTTATTTGACTTACAGTTGAAGTATGCAAATATCCATAAGAAATACTCCACAGATAAAGGTCTGTAGCCACAATCAAAACTGAGATCAAGTGCATGTTCTATGTTTAATATGCTCATGACAGGCATTATAGACATTTACCAAAATCCATAAAATCCATCATCTTTACAACTACATGAATTATTTTATTTGTAAGTGTTCTTTTTCACAAGTTGGAACAGTATTGTGTTTCTGATTTATTGCAAGAGATCATGCTGGGAAAAATAAGACAAACTCATAAAGAAAATTGGCATTTTTCATGTCTGAAGTATAGCATATTTTAAGTAGAAATGTCACCACTTTATTGGTTGAGTTTTTCATGATTTTTATCATTAAGATAAATATTATGATAAGCAGTATACTTACATCTTGCATACAGGAACATTTATTACTTTAAAATAAGTTTCTTGAGGAAGAATTGATATATGAAATGATCCTTTTCAGTCACTTAAAATGGTTGCATAAATATTCTAAAAATAACTTTGTAGGGCTTTTAGTCAGAATCTCAAGCCTATGACTACAGTATTCAGTTCCATTATTAGCATGTAAAGAAGGCAAATACAGAAGAACAGGATTGGGTACAAATTAACCAAAGATCTTCCTTCTCAGAAAACCAATGAGCTTTCCTACTGTAGATTTACACCAGAAGTAAAAGCTGAAGCAAATAATGTAGCACTGATTTATCTCTACTCACCTGGTCCAAAGGTCCCTTTAAGGTCTTCACCTGCATTGTTCTAGTAGATTCCAATTCCTTACTCAAATATCGCATGAGATTTTTGGTAGACTTATAACTAAAGTTGGCTTTATATATGCAAGGTTTATCTCTCACAAGGCAAAAATTTACAAAGAGGTAAATCTAAATTTGGTTTATTTATTTATTTATTTATTTATTTATTTATACCAGAGAATGAACGCAGGATCTATGTTTGCCAGGCAGGTGCTTATACCTGCTGCGCTATCCCCCACCCACCCACCCATCCGAGATCTAAATTTGGCTGACTTAGATGTCATCAGTTTCTGGATGTGCAGCAGATTCTGTGTTTCCCTAGGTTTTCTTGTATGTTCGTGAAGTAAAAGCCATGACCTCAGGCACTAAATCTCCACTGTAGGAAGACAGAGTGGGGATCCCTCTACGTTGCTCTTGATCTCTATGCAAGCAGCACTCTCTGCCTTCTCACTGAACTGAATTGGGGCTGATGCTCAACTCTGAAGTGTGCGTTCTTGAAAGGGAGAGAAATTTGCCTGCTGATTTTGCAGTGAAAAGCCCAAAAATTGATGCTATTGTTCAGCCGCTCTTGGCTCATCCTCATCAATTCTCTAAAGGAAAGGTCAGGGTTTCTTAGCAAAAGTGTAGGAGAAAACATCTCTTAGAGGCACAACAAAGAGAAATAATTCACATACCCATTTTATTTACACATTCTCCTCCAAATTACTTTAATTTTTTTTCTACTTTATTTTGCATCTTTGGGCAAATAATTACAAGAAGTCTAATTAGTTTAGATTTCAATTAAGTGGGAATATTTATACTCCTTATAAAATACTTTCATGTGCTTTTCTCTTTAAACTCCAAAAACTGAGAAGTTCTGGAACAATATTCCTAATTTTGTCAAGCACGTGGTCCAGATGGACAGCCCACACTAGACCGCGTGGCAGTTTCCCAAGGGGTGAGCTAGGCCAAGCCACTTAACAACAGCAATGTTTTGAATCTCACTATAAAACATCAAGACCCCTTGTAAATTTAGAATGCCTAGAAATCTGAAATAAACAAATAAGCAAATGAAAGTGCTTTTAAGATACTTCATATACCCAAAATAGTCTAACCTAAACTACCAATATGCTTCTAGTTTTGAGAAATCCTTAACGATACAATGAATCAATTTGAGGAAGAAACATAACCACAGAACTGCCATGTTGCCCCTACTCACCAGAGCTTTGAAATTCTGCTGCTCTATTTATCCTGCAGTGAGCTATTGATCATTACCTAGAGTTATGACATATTGTGATTTTTCATTTCTATCGAAAATGCCAGTTTTTAAAATGCCAGTTTATACCCATTGAAGAATTTAACAAAATTAATACGTCAACATAACAATTTGAATAACATACTTCATTGGAAAATTTTCAGTAAAATACACTTTCTTACATGCTTTATTGTCATTACACTTTAAATGACACAAAATCATACTTGATGATTTATAGACTGTTTGTTATAAATCTATTGACATGTAGTAACCAAGTAGCAAAGAGGGACATGTACATAACACAGAACTGCAAAGATTTGAGAAATAATATTCATACTTAAGGAGAGAAGGAACTGATTTATAAGGGCTGTGTGTCACTAAGGGTGGAATAAATCATTAAGATTGAAGAGAGTCAGAAGAAATGGTGTCAATCCAGGGAGAGTTGAAATGGGTGATCCTGTCTGCATGTATTATATATAAAATATAATACAAAATCTCATTAATATGTGCAATTAAATACAGGTTAATAAAAGAAAAAAATCTTAATGATTTAGGTTTTAAAGTTAAAAAAGTAAAAAAGAAGGGTGGTACTACTGTAAAAGAGTTTTGATTGAGGATTATGATCATTTGCTTTATACAAATTAACCCTTAAAAGCAGGGGGAAAAAAAAGAAGGTTATTATCAAGAAGTCAAATATCCAAGTATGGGGCCAAAGAGGAAAGTGATCAATGATGTAGAGTGTGCCTAAGGAGAGATACATGGAGAGAAAACATTCTGTCAGGCTTTCACAGACAGCACATTGGCCAAGCAATGGCCGTGACTCATCCACATGGCTGACAC
>NDGN011503710.1:3206-15255 GCA_002564285.1 Tympanoctomys barrerae
TGGGCTGAGCTGGCCACACACACACACACACACACACACACACACACAAAATAAATAAATTAAAAGAAAAAGTAAATTTGTAAAAGCATATTTTAATTTTTGCTTGTATTTCCATTGACAAAATGCGAAATGATGACTGAAATGGTGTTTGATTAATTATACTTTCAGACATTTATGCCATATCATGTCCATGACAGGCAGATTTACCATTTTTAAGACTTTATGCTACACCAAGCAATGAAACAAACTTAGATATAGGGGAGAAACTCTAGAATGATAGTCTTTACATGCAGAATGTCGATTGCTTTTATTGCATCTGTAATGATGAGGTGATTTGAGGAAATTTCTATCTATGATGTCTGTGAAATGAGTGTTACTATTCCTTAATTTTTAAGGAGTACAAAATAGAATTAAAACAGAAAAATTACAAATGATACAAAATAATATGAATTTCACAGAATTTGTTGTATTGCACTGTGTTGTCTTCAAATTAGTTGTTCATTGTACCAGATAGATGCATCAAAATTGGAAGAAGAAAGAAAAAAGAAAGAAACCTATTCAAAAGGAAGGAATTGCTGAGATGAGGAGAGTTAATATTTCTTGTGTGGCCTGTGGAAGTTTTACTATCTTTATACTCTTTCGCTGGATATCTTTATCCAGTTAATTCAGAACTCTGGCCACTAAAGTTCTAACTTAAAACCAATACCATAAGATAAATATAACATATTTATGTATTTTAAAAATAATAAATATATAAAAAAATACATATTATATAAATGTGCATCAAATATATATCATATATATCAAATATATCATATCAAATAAATTCAGTCATATAAAAATGAATGCTTGCCTATCATCTAAAATATTAATTTTTTTTGTCTCTAGGTTGGATCTTATCTGTTTGCATTGAATTTTAATTCAGCCAAATATATTCATTTCAAGATGCAGAGTGACAGGCTGGAGAGATTGCACAGTAGAATAAGCTCTTAATGGCAAGTGTAAGGGCCTGAGTTCAATCCCCAGTACTGAAAAAAAAAAAAAAAAGATGCAGAGTGATTCTCAGGGTCAGTTGCTTCGTTTTCCAGCAACTAAATTTATCAAAATATGTCAAAATAGCATATTAAAAGTAATTGTGACCCTTGAAACCTCTATATAGAAAAAGCTAGTAGTAAGTAGTTCAGGTCTTTTAAATAATGTCATTCTAACAAGAAAGAAAATGTCAGATTGTTTGTTATTTTTTATAACATGGCAACTTAAAGGACATTGGTGTTGAGACCTGGGACCTTGAGCATTTGTTGAGTGAATGAATGAATGGAATCTGTTACATACTGACCTTCAGTGAGAAGAAAGACTTAGGTACTGAACATATTAGAGCTATAAAGAATGACTCTGAATTTTAAAAATTGCAATAATGAAATTGACATTTGTTCAAAATATATTGCATCATTTAAAAAAGACATCCCAATAAATCATTAGCAAATGACCTAGTTTCCCATAATACCTTTGCTGCTTTATGCTGCTTTAAAAATTCATTCTTCATTCACACATCTTCCTTTTTTATTGTCAAAAGGTATAGTAAGGAATAGAATGGTAATACCAATATATTATAGTCTATTTCAGAATTCATGTGTGCATAGCTGTATATATAATAGCCTTGAGATTATTTTTCAAATATCTATGACACCTAACTCTTACCTGTGTTTATAAACCTGACCTATAGGGTTCAAATGTACTTGTACTCTCTTTCTTTACATATTGCCTCACTTCTAATCCTGATTCTCTATCATACTATGAGCCATCTACTAGTATTATCACAAGTTTACAACAGGAAAAAGCAAACAGGACCATGACCTAACACCCTAGCATGCAGGAAGAGATAGGATATTGACCAAGGAGTTTGGTGTCTCAGGTCCTGTGGTTAGTAAATCATTGCAAGAAAGAGAGATAAATATTAACTTACTTGTATTTAAATTCTTCCATATTCCACAAAAAAAGAAACCCATTTATCAGCCATTCCTCCCAGAGGTCCTTTCATCCAAATTCCCTGGTAAGTGCTTCGCTTCCTTCTGTGATAGTAAAACATAAATAAACTGCAGACAGAAATGTGTACCATGTTCCTGGCAGCTTGGGAGAGGACTGAACCCGCACTGACTAGAAAGTTTGCGTTCCCTGGAGAAAAACTTAAGTCCAATGACAAATGTATATCTGCTGTGGATTGAAAGGGCTTCATCCCTGAAGGGGAAAATAGGAAAGAGCTGTTGACCAGAGAGCACAATGAAGGTGGGGCTGACAAGACATTAACAAGGTGGCTGCTGACTGGGGTTGGCTAACACTACAAATGCTTGGTTTATTTATTTATTTATTTATTTATTTATTTTTGTAAATTGCATGTGATTTGATTGTAGTGGTGCACATCTCTAATCCCAGCTGAGAGAGGAAGCTTGCATTTCCAGTAAACCAAAGAAATTAATATTGTAAGCTTATAATATTACAACCTGTATAACCTTACATTTTCCTCATTTCCTTAAAATGCATTCTACTTGTACATTACTGTGCACCAGACAAATTTGGAAGCTGAGACAGGAAGATTGCAAATCTAAGCCCACCCTGGGTGACTTAGTGAGACCCTGTCTCAAAACTGAAAAGGTGGATAAAGGGCAGTGGAAGTGGCTCCTTGTGAAGGTCCCAGTTTTCAATCCCCACTGATGCAAATGGAATAATATAAAGTAAAAATTCAACTTGCTTAATTAAAGAATTAAAAATAGAGTCAACCTTCATAGTATATTCTGTTCTCAATCAACATTGGTGAGTACATTGTGGGAAAAGTGAAATTCATCCATCCATTAAAGAAGCATTCTTCTTCGATGACTCAGGTCTCCCAGCTAGTGTCCTCATGTGGTACTAACAAAAAGAATTACTCCAAGAGGACTTGTGTGCCTTTTATCAGTCCCTGTCCTGTTAGCTCTGCAGTATGGGCACTATTTTGAGAAGTGAAATCTCAGGGTTGGTTGTACTAAGGCCACAAAGCAGCACAGAGGCAGGTTCAAGATAACCAAGGGCAGTCAAGGATTCAGATAAACACAGCAAGCAGAGGCTTCCGATAACTGAAAATTGCTTCATCCATGCAGTGGCACTCTGACGAATGAGGTAAACACACCAAATGGAAAGAATGAAAAAGTAAGGAGCCAAGGCAAATAGTTGTGGCTCCTGGGAACATCCATTTTCAGCATTAAAGGGACTTTTCTAGAGACTCTTTCAGTCTGGGTGAGGACCATACAAAATTGGCTCATCAGAACATTTCTGATCTGGCCTGTCTGCTACAAAGGTGTTTTTTTGAATGGGGCATCTATTTCCTTCTGGACTCTTCTCCCAAGAAACATACAAGGTCTCAGAGAAATGAAAAATTCAATTGTTCTATTATAACACAGTTTCTATGAGAAAATGCAGTTTGAGTTACAAGAAACCTATTTCCTATCATCCCAGCAGCCAAAACAGAGGCCTCTTGCTCTCATTTTGAGTATAATAGCCCCAGGAGCGTTAGCTGTGGTATTTTTCCTTGTCGAGCAGAGATCCAGAACCAGGACTGGATACTCTGCTGCACAAGTAACTGCATCCTTTTCCGCGTGTCCACTGGCGTTGGCTCTCCTTTGTCACCGTAGTTGTTTAGAAGTAGATGATGAGGATTCTGCTCCAGTCATCTACTTTCATCGGTGATTTGTTAAGACAGATATTAGTGAGAGAAAGCCTTGTTTGTTTTACATATTTAAGTCTACCCCAAGGACACTATCATAATGAGAATATCATTATCTAGTAAAATGAGTATTTTATGTAGTTATTGACATGTCCTTTAAAAAAATCCATATGATTATTATACTGCTTTCTACAATGATAAGTGTTCAAAAGCCATGTTCTACTTTAAATCCCTAGTGTCTAAAAGACACATGTCCATGCATGCTGGACACGTAGCCATAATGAAGATGACAATATCATGATGTAGTCAAATATATAATAGCTAATCAAGCGAGACTAATCTTCTTGTTCTGAACACGATTGGGCACAGACTGAATGCATTTTCTCCCCATGGTATGGATGGTCGTGACTGCGCACAAACCTGGGTGCGCTGTGGCAGAGGTGGAGGACGGCGGAGGCCGGGGAGGCCGGGGTCCGCTTTCTCTCCCCCACACTGACATGCAGCATTTTTCTTTGCTCAACCTTGGTAGTGAGCAGCTCTCAGTTGACATGTTAGCAACGAGATTTCTCTTAAAAAAACATTTTCTGTGTGTAAAATAATTCTGTGACTTTCCAGTTGCAACCTATCGCTATAATTAATGGTGCTCACTTGCTGCGCAGAAGCCCTGTTAATATCCCTGCCACGGGAAAATTAAGAAAAGATGAGGGGCTAAGAGTAGACCAAGGACGAAGATGAGGAATTCCCTTAAAACGGAGGGACACAAAAAAATACGTGAACATAATAACTAACTAAATATTTTCCCAGGCTGTATATATATCGAAATACAAAGTTTCATGATTATTTTATTTTATTTTTTTAATTTTTAAATGTACTTAGTTATTGCAGGGTCTCACTACACAGCTCGGACTCGTAGTGATCCTCCTGCTTTCAGCCTCCCCAGTGCTGGTATTACAGGTGTGCACCACCACACCCCGACTTTGTGGGATCCCCACCCAACCCTGGGGGTGGGGCCGGTGGTGTATGTGGTGCCAGAAATCGAACCATGGTCGCTGTGCTTGCCTAAGCAGGCACTTTAGTCAGCTGAGCTATCTCACTGGCCCTCATGCTTATTTTTGATAAACCTTATTGTATTTTTACTGGGAGAGATGAAATCAGTTCTCATTCACTCTATTTAAAATATATGCTGAATAATTTCCCATGTTTCCTTAAAATGCATTTGACTTGTACATAAATGTGTACCAGACAAGTACAGGTAATCTTTTCTCTGCTTGCATTTCTGCTTTGTCACTCTTCCATATGCTCAAAGATTGGTGTAAAGGCAGGAGTTAAAACAGGCCATTAACCTGCTGTGTGTCCTCAGCAGCTGTAGAAGCTTGATCCAAGGACTTATCCTTAAGCCCTGCTCCAACGGTCAAGAGTCTTTATCTATAGCCTGTCCCTCATAGCTTTCTTACCTCTTGGGCCTAGTGATGGCTTATCAGGCACCAGGTAGGCACCATAGTGATTGCAAAGAAAATAATATCTGATAGTAACAAACAAGATAACTGCTCTAGCATCTTTTTTTGCTTTTAAGATACTCTATGGAGAGCTGTTGACTAAAAGTGTTTACTTTCCCTGCTTAAAGGTGAAATTCTGTTAATTGTTGTGTTAAAAGCTCTCACTATCCCTTCTGGAAATATAAGAGGGAGCACTTAAAAGAGTCTCAGAGACAGGATTTTGCAATGGGGTTGATGGGTAGGCACCAAGTTCTCAAAACTTCAGTTTGCAGAAGAAACAGCTAAAGTATAGGTAAAAATGTAAAGTCCCAGTGAAAGCAGGAGAGAGGCCTATGCTGCATTTTAAATGAACATCTCAGATGATTCTAATGCAAACGTTCTAAGTTCCTCTAACAAAGGAGGAAAGGAGCTTAGATCTATTTATTTCCTAAATTCAAAGTCCAAGAGGAGACATTTTTCTTACTGCACATGTTAACAGGCTGTGGTAGTTAGGAAGACCGTGAGGACTTCCGCTGACTTGACGCTCGTACACCATTTTGTGCTTCATTAGTTCTAAACAACAAGCAGTGGCAGATAAAATATAAGACAGAAAAAATTTAAAGACACATCTGCAATCAAAAACAACATAAATATGTCCTTGGCTGGGAAAATAACAGATATATACCTGCAAGTGCTGCACGGCGAGGTCCTCCTTGTCTCTGGGTAGGGAGAACCCCCGCAGCAGGCAGCGCTTGATGCCCACGGGATGGCAAGGTTTGAGGGCGCTCTGCCTGAGTCCTAGACTGAAGCCAGCTCTGTGTGGAAACCAGGGATTGGGCTGGAGCTGAAAAGTAGCAAAAAGGAATAAAAAAAGAAAAAGAGAAGCATAGTCTACCTAGACTATCCTTTCTAGGATAGTCTGCCTTCCTCCCTAGAAAGCTGACTATCTGGGGTGGCTGGGCAGAGCGAATGCAGCCGTGAAGCCAAGCTCTGAGCCCAGAGCCTGCCTGGCTGAGACACTGGATGCGTGATGCTGCCGGGACTGTGACAGGACAAGAGATCTGATGTCAGTGTGTTCAAGATGATTCTGGAACCAGACAGGAGGCTGGATGGAGGCAACCAAAATACCAGCGTGCAGGGAGTGAGTGAAGAAGAGGCAGAGACTGGGAATACAGACAGCAATATCCAGAGTGTATGCAACTTAGATTTCCAAAATGTATAAATAAAACAAATGCTAAGAAATCAATATTTGGGAGATGACTTTATCATTTTTAAATGAAAAGAATGAGAAATATACCAGTTTTGATGTTATGTTTAATATCCTGAGTGAAAAGTGAAGAAATACTATTCATAAAAAATGCAAAATTATCAGAGCATAAATGAAATGGAATAAGCACAGCATAGATGAAAAATATTGCCTCTGAAATTAGAAGCATAGCCGATAAGCTCTAGATTCAACATAGATGGAAAAAAATTAGTCGCCTAAAATTAAGTATTAAGGAATTCAATCAGAATAGAGCATAAGTGTGCTACTGTTGACCTTAAAACATGTTATTGAGCTAATTTGTAGATGCAAGGCCTTATAAAACATCTCAGAGATTTATTGTGTGACTATTTAAAGGCATTTATATTGCAAAACAGAATGATAAAAATGAAAATAAAAATGTAGAGAATGCAATCATATGCTACAAGGTATAATAGGAATATCAAAAGAGAGAGTAAGTGAAGTAGAAGAAAAACAGCAAAGAAATAATAGTTAAAAGATTTTCCATATATGATGGGTAAACAAAGCCAAAACAAAACAAATAACTTGCACAGGAAAATACAGAGTACTAAGAAATAAAGCTATTAAAGTAACCCAATGGAAAAGACATTGTCTAAAAACTCCTTTATAGACATTGTCCTGTAAACATTGTCAGAAAACAGAAGATTTTTTTTTCCTAAATACTTTTGAAGTATAAGAAAGTATCACCCTAGATTCCTCTTCCCAGATAACCTTCCATGTAAAATAGTTCATTCACGTTTTGAGTAGAAAGAGGAAATCTCTGAGTTGATAAGTAGTGTAAGGGCTCCAGAGCCATGAACATTCAGGGTATTAGGGGCACAGCACTAAAACATTCAATATAATCTTAAATCAAATAAGTGATATCATTGATAACATAATTTTCTCCATTAATACAAATATGTACTTAAGTTGTATTATATTAATATAGTGAGACAATCATACAAGTTATAAGGTTATAGTTGAAGTTTTTGTTCATTCTCTTATAAACATAAAAGCCATACAATATATCCCATCCTGACTGTATTTTCAGAAAATTTGATTTCTTTCTTTAGAAAGCAGAAACTATCTAACTTAGTTGCTAAGAAACTCCTAGTCATTTTGGTACCATATCAGACCAAAGCAGGATTTATTTTGCTAGTAGTCCATGTTCACTGCTATCTGTGATTCTACCAATATTTACCCCTCTTTATATATGTTGTTTAACTTTGTAATGTACTGTGTTTAAAATCGTTTGAAAGTTCATATTGTAACAGATAATTTTTAAAAGGAGAGTGAAGAAAATCTACCTTTATTATAACTAGTATAGGAAAAATATGCTTTACAAAAACATTATGCAATAATCTAGCTTTTTAATGTATTTGCATGGAAGAAAGAAACAAGCATTATTTTTAAAATGGACTATTACATTTCCAGAAACTACTATAGCAGTTTGAATTTGAAGCAATGGTTTGGAATAAATCTTTAAAACAAGAATTCTGATTCTGAACTCGCATAGAAATGTAGTGCAATTTAAACATAGACATCATTGTTATTATTAATATTTCGGAGGGGTCAGTGCTAGGGATCAAAACCAGGGCTTTGTACAGGCTAGGCAAGTACTGTGCAGCTGAGCCACACCCCAGGATCCCAAAACATGGTATACTGCTGAACTATCCTGAAGAAACAAATCCTTACAAAATATCTCAGACATTTATTGTGGGACTATTTAAAAGCTTTGCTGTTTAGGTAATGTATTAACAGTTATCCAGAAATCATATATATGTTATAGAGAGAGACGGACTAAATTCACAGAGAAGAAAATACACAAATCGACATACATTTTACACTTAACTTTACATCTTCTATTGCTATGACTAAAAGAGTAGAACAATTTCAGGCTGATCTCACTTGTGTCACCTCTCCAAATTTCAAACTTGGTAGTTATCTAAACTGGTTGGTAAACTGTAAATTTCCTCCTTGGAAGCTTCCTGGTGACACACTGTTAATCAGCATGCTGTTTGAACGCCCATTAGGTCCATTTCCCCCCAGTGTTTTGCAACCTTTGCAAATGGAATTGTAACAGAAGAAAGAAGAGTCAGCTGCTCCTTGCCTCTGTGACGGTGCTTTCTGACCACACTGATTTTTAAGTCTCATGGTGCATTTGAGTGCTTGGTTGTCTTATCATCCTGGCAGTGTCGTCTTTGATTCCAAAAGTGAATGTAGCATTTCAAATGTCGGAAATGTGCTATAGATTTTTTGGCAGTAGGGAAGAACTCAGTTTGACTTTAATGTCTTTAAGAAATATATAATGCTATGACCAAAATTAGTACTCTAAGTTGGAAAGAGCTAATATATATATATATATACATATATATAATATATGTAACATGTATATAATATATATGTAACATATATTATATTATATATAATATATATTATATATATATATGCCTCTTTGTCTGGCAGCCAGATTTGAACATTTCTTTTACTAGAAATCAACTTTCATATATTCATTTATTCACTTGGCATGATGAAAGAAACAGACATGGATGGAAAATTGCATATAAAATTTTTAAACTAATGTAAAGTAAGGTTCATTAGCATAGAGGAACCATTTACCTATGTTTTATATATGACAGTGGGCAAACAATCATGTGCATGTGCTATGATTATACTCAAGTTAAAATATGTCAAGAAACAGGAAGAGCTTAAGATACATCAAGATTAAATAAAGTATTGCTGATTGAAAGTTTTAAAATATCTCATAATGAAAATTCATATTAGATAGCTTTTAAGTGTGATCTGTTAAGCTTTTGTTTTGTTTTGTCTTCACCCTTATGTAGTACAGCTAACTGAAGCCACTTGTAGTCATTTAAAAGGCATTATTTGGCATGCTTATCATCCGGAGACACCTTATAATAAATCCAATTCCCTTACCTCCCAAGCATACCATACGTTAAATTAATTAAAAATAAAATTTTAACTGTCCTTGTAAAAATACCAAGAAACTGTCTGAACTAAAAAGCACCTGGAGCCCATGCTTTAGAATCCCTATGGTTAGTTGCTGTAATGTTTGTGAAAATTTGAATAATGTAGGAAATGGGTAGTCTTAAGTCACATCCTAAGAGCAATTGCTTTCCTCTCATTGGTGTCTCTGTTCAGATGTCCATAATGCATTTTTATTTTCAACAGCTGCTTAATATGTTATTCAAGTAGAAGTATGGTGAAGCTTAGTCTTATAAAACCTTCTGAGACACCAAGAAATGTGATATTTCTGACCAGCTGCAAAAAATGGTAACCTCTTAGAAAAAAAGCTAGCTTAATAGAACAAAAAAGGAGGCAGTGAGTAATCTTTTTTCTTCCTTGTGTTTTTCCTCTCATATTGCTTTCCTTTTTTAAAACCTCTAATAGAACTCTAACCTTTAAAAGTTCTTTGAGTCAAGCAATTTTTCATGATCAGGCTGTCTCATGATTGTTTTTATTTCAGTTTAACATTTCTTTTGATCACTACATTTTTAAAAGATATTTATGAGATTGTAGTCTTCAGTTCAGTTGGGGAACTGGCTCATGATTTAAATCAGTTCATTGACTAGATGCATGTGACCACATCTGGATTATTCTTAAAGTTACAATTGATTTCCCAAAGTAACTACCACAAATTTCTTTCTAGATAGAATTTTCTGTAAAATAATTAATATATCCATATAGTTATGTAAATCATGCTCTCATAAATCCTCTTCCCCATTAATAATATGAAAAATTTTCATTAAAAGACACTATGTAGCACTCTTCTTTAAAAACTGTCTTACAGAAATAGATTGTCTTGCATAATTTCTGCACTAGAATTACATTTTGATCCAATTTTGTCACCATTTTATTGATAAGAATGACAAAGCACTTAATTCTAGGGCGGCAAGTCTCCGTTTCCAACATAGAATACCACAGCATGGAACACAATAATATATCCTCAATTTTGTTTCTTAGCAATCTACAATATGGAACATTTTCATGTTCTAAACATTGGAAGATAAGTGTCCGGGTAGCTCAGTTGATAGAGCATGAGACTCTTAAACATTAGAGGATAATGTTTATTAGCTTCTCAATAATCAAATATAAAAATTATCACCATTTCATAAAATACTATCTAGTCCTTTTACTGCCGTGGATGTTATATCCTTATATTATAATTGTGTTTATTTTTGCATTTTTTTTTATTTTCTAACATCAGTGTGTAAGACACCAGTAGCAAATCATTCTTAAATAGTCTTCTAGTGCTAAAAGTAATAATAAAAAAAGAATCATTTTTCAATGAAGAACTAAAAGTTATTTTGAGGGAAAAAAATTGTCAGATTGGCATAAATAAATTCAAGAAGCAATGGTAAATATAGATGTCAGGAGAAAAAAAAATTTTTCCATTAAATGACAGTAACATTTTCACATGATATTCAAGTGCCCCACCCCCAGGACAAAGCCAAAGAAAGAGCAAGAAAGTAGATCTTTTTTATGTTTTCTTTATGTTTTTTGGAAATGTAGATGATTAAGGACATTTTTCATGCTTTATCTGAGGGTTTGATATCTATATGTCTCTCCAGAACTAAGATTTACATTTCAAACATTGAATTTATGCCTGAAGATTATATGTACCTGTTTTTTTATATTCCTAATTTTGAAAAAAAATCCCTATAATTTGGCTCTAAATTGTAATAAAAATGAATCATGATATTATTATTTCCAAAACATTTATCTGTGCAGGTGCTAGCATAAAAATGAAAGCATACTTGAAGATTTGCCTTGGGAACAGATGTTTTTGAAAATATTGGTGAACAAAAAGCAAGCCAAAAAGTAGGGAAACATTTCCTTCCAAATGTATTATATGTTCTCATAACTGGGGACAGGAAAGCTGCTAAAGAAAGCTAAGCAGTACTTTTAGATGTAGTTTGACTCTTTTTTTAAAAAAAAAGTTAGTATAGCAAGTCAAGGAAGATAGAAAGCAGCCACATACAACTGGCTTTCTAGTATATATCATTTATTTAACCACAGCCTTTATAATGTTGTTGGCTTATTTGGAAAATGGGTTTTTGGATTTGCTAGGGCTGTGGACACATTAAGTTGTAGAACCTGAATGATTGTTCACAATGAGGACACGATTCTACCACCCACTCCAGTGTTGGGGTCACACAGGGGAGACAGGAACTGAAAATCAGAATTGTAAGGACGGAAATTGGACGCAGGTCCTGAGAGTGTAATGTGACCTGCTGGGCCACAAGCAGTGCTTCACCTCTGACAGCCCTCACATCTGCCTCCTGTCTTTTTCTCAGGGGTATGAATGGAAATCACAAAGTGATTATAAACTAAAATGGTTTGAGAAAACTGAAAAAGTCTCTAGTGCTGGTAATTGTGAGCCACAAAGATCTTCTACAAATGAAATTACTTTAGGTTTTTATTGTTAATAGTAATTTTAAAAGATTAATTTAATTGAATTTGTTTTTCCATGGAATGAACTGGGCTGCCGTTGCTGTAGCTCAGGTACTAACTCTTGGATTGTTACATGATTGGCCCCGCACATCCATCTTCCTGTCTCTGTCTCTTTGTCTCTCTGTCTCTTACTTTATCTCA
>NDGN011503712.1:308-12055 GCA_002564285.1 Tympanoctomys barrerae
CCATCCAGCAGAAAAGTATAAAAACAAGGTATAAAAAGTAAAGCCATATTAATATGCTGAGCCGTGTAGGTCTCAAGTCAACTTTTGCCTTACTTTAAAGTGCAACTTTTTAAAAAGTCATTTAGTGGCCGCCGTCTATTTCTGAGGGGTCAGCACGGCGCAGCCCTGTGGGCCAATGAGGAAGCCCGCAGAGGTCACAGCGTGTCTAACGTCGGTCCACATGCAGCAGGCTTCTCCAGGCTCGGTCAGTTGACACGACTGAACAAAGTAATAAACGGGAAGGCCAGGGGCTGGCAGTGCTCACTCTTGGGAGCATGCGATGATGTTCTCTGTGTTTCCATTGAGGGGCAGGAGGGGGAACCTTTGCACGACCAGGTGAGCATCTTGTTCTCATCCATGGGGCAGTGAGATAGAACCTTAATTTATTGTATCAGATGAGGCATTGAGAAGAAAAAACAAAACCACACACACATCTCTGTCGTATTTTCTTCCCTCAGTGCAAGAGAGCAAAATGGCCTCGAGTTTGCCTGCGAGGACAGCCCTTCATAAAGTAGAGACGGCACTCCGTATGGGGTTCCCATAAGAGGTCCAGTCAGCACACTTGGTATTAGTCAGCTGATAATGCTCGAAGCTAAAAGTTCTTTTTGGCATATAGCAATTGGATCTTGCATAGAGGAAGAATTTGGTAAATATTTCTTGGTTTGATTTTATTTTGACGTGAGTTGGCAGGTTTCTGGACACTGAAGCATACAGCACTGAGAATGGTGCAGTCAGTTCAGTAATTAACAATAGACTGTCACTTCACGTGGGCCGTGGTGGAAGATGCGTACCCTACGGCGGGGCCGGCTGTCAGTCCAGCACACAGCACGCATGCCTGGTAGTGGTTGCTATGTCTTCTTGCCTCTTACTTGCTTCTCATCTAAATTACATCTCGTTTCTGTGCACACAGCGGAGCCCGCACGGTAGACAGCCTTTCCCATCCTTAGGCTGCAGCACGACCTCTGGTGGTGCAGTTCGTTTGCTTCATCTAGTCTCTGTGGTAAATGTTCCCAGTCACTGAGCCTGGGCCTGAATATCTTCTCAGCCTCTGCATGAACCACACAGTCATGGTTTCTGTCTGGATGGCTCCCCAGGGGCGCATGCAGGCGAGGTGTTTGGGAGGTGATGGTCGCGGGCGTGTGACCCTTGTCAGCGGATTAGGCCATTGTGAGGCGACGGCTGATACATCGAGTTGACCTGAGTCTTGAAGCGCAGCTAAGTAACTCAGGGTTTCTGCACAAGCTGCGCAGGACACACCCTTGGTGCTCTAGGTGTGGTTCATTGTGTGGACTCGAGACGTTTAGAAGATTAAGTGGCTGAGCAGGGAGTGAGAGTCCTCACTTTTTAAACCTTGTCGGCCTGCGCAAGAGGAGGGCGCAGAGTTGGTGTGGGTGTAGAAGCCCCCCACCCCATGTGGAGCCTGCGCATAGCAAAAGAGAAATGAAGACGGACCGGCTGCTGGTGCTCGGGGGCGCTCCAGCCTGGCCTTCAGCTTGGACGCCGTCTCCTGGCTTCTAGCGCAGATGGCTCAGCTTCTGCCTCCGACTCCTCAGCCTTCTGGTGTAGACGCCTCAACCTCTCACGGCAGACCCCTGAGCCTCCCAACATGCACAGAGCACTGCAGGGAGCTCCAGACCCTGGACTGAGCCCTGCAGCTGCCAGGACAGATGCCCCCCCCGCGCCCTTCCTCATCCAACTCTGCGGCTGACAGTCATAAATCAACTTTATCATTTCTTATACATTTGCATACCTTGTGTAATATATTTCTCTAACAAACTCTGACTGATATAATGAGTCTGTGCCTAGACATGCTTCTGGGAAGCAAAGCCTGGTAGGAGGAAGAGGGACACTGGGGCCAGGGCCTGGAAACGTCCCTCTCACTCCTTCCTCCCTTATCTCTTTCTGCGTCCTGTCTGCTGTGCTGGGCACTGTTTCCCTTCTGCCACGAGCCACCCTACTTTGGAGACAGTTGACTAGTCTGCAGCCTCTATGAACCATGAACCAAAGCAACTCCTTCTTCAAGGTGTGGGTGTCTGGTACTGTATCTCAGCAACAAGAAAGATAATCACTCTACATTAGAAATAAAGGGTTACTAGTTAGAAAAGTACATGAATGCACCCAATGTCACAGCGAGTGATGACAGCGAGTCAGTTCAGAGGGTCCTGGGGACTCCTGTGTCCCTGGCATTACTTCAGTCATAGGTGTCTTTTCTGCCGTGGAAAGAGCCCAGTGGTGAGAAGCATCCAGGGACTGAAAAGCATATGTTCCTCATGATTTGGGGCCAAAATGAGTGTTCACTTGAAGATTTGAGGAGATCTTTTGATTCCTTCAGCAGACAGGAGAGAACTAGAGGAGGCTGAAGAAGCAGAGTCTTCAGAAGAAGGCAGAAGGCAGCGGGGGGACACGAGCAGTAAACCATGGCCACAGGGGGGCTTGCTGAAGGCTCAGCACTAGAGGAGGATGGCGCTTCACTGGACGTGGAGCTGCTAAGCTCAGCGCCCAACATGGAAGGAGATGTGAGCAAAGCAGATGATAAAAGTTTCAGGTTTTTTAAAAAAGAAACGGTTGCGGCAAGAGATGCACTGTCATGGTGTCCCCATCCTCTCTTGCATCAAAGGTACTTATTCCATCAAACACAACTTTCCGCAGCAGTCCTGAAATACTCTTCCACAAGTGTCTTCAAGTGAGCGGCCGAGGCTGCCTCGGTGTTCTGAATGAATGCAAAACAGCTACCCGGCACTCTGAAATTGCAGGGTGCAGACCCAAAGAAAGGCAGAAGAGCACCCACAGCTGTGACTGCGCGAGCTTTCCTCCTTGTGGCCCTCAGCAGCAGCACCACCAGCTTTTGATCATACTGTGTGAAGAGGTGTAACGTGGCACTAGGCCACTGACTGCCTATCGCTGCAGTGAATGGTCGAATTTTGACTAAGAGATCAATTTTTTAATAAAATTTAAAGCATTTTATGATAGATGGCACCAGAGTTTGTTTTTAGCACAGAAATGGCAGTTTCAGGTGGAAGAGACAGGTGGTTTCCCCTTACTGTCATTCTCCCTTCATTCTCCAGTAGAAACAGGGTGTACAGGGGCACATGGCTGCTCAGAGTGAAGAGTAAACGCCTCACCTTCCCCAGAAGCCAGGAAGAGCCACGTTTTGGGCCAAACCACGAGTAGCACATGGCAGGCACCTGTAGCACCTTCAGGAGACACATGACACTCGACATCCCTTATCTCCTCTACCATACCCTGCCCTGTGTGCTTCTGGGCTAAGGGGCACATGGTGGGGAGAGGCTTGGATGGAGCATGTGGCAGAAGAGGGCCTTGGATGGTGCACGCGGTGGAAGAGGGGCTTGGCTGGTGCCTGTGGTGGAGGAGGGGCTTGGCTTGTGCCCGTGGTGGAGGAGGGGCTTGGATGGAGCACACGGTGGAGGAGGGGCTTGGATGGTGCCCGTGGTGGAGGAGGGGCTTCGATGGAGCACGTGGTGGAGGAGGGGCTTGGCTGGAGCACGTGGTGGAGGAGGGGCTTGGCTGGTGCCCGTGGTGGAGGAGGGGCTTGGATGGTGCCCGTGATGGAGGAGGGGCTTGGCTGGTGCCTGTGGTGGAGGAGGGGCTTGGATGGAGCACACGGTGGAGGAGGGGCTTGGCTGGAGCACGTGGTGGAGGAGGGGCTTGGCCGGTGCCCATGGTGGAGGAGGGACTTGGATGGAGCACGCGGTGGAGGAAGGGCTTGGATGGAGCACACGGTGGAGGAGGAGCTTGGATGGAGCACGTGGTGGAGGAGGAGCTTGGATGGTGCCCGAGGTGGAGGAGGGGCTTGGCTGGAGCACATGGTGGAGGAGGGGCTTGGATGGAGCACGTGGTGGAGGAGGGGCTTGGATGGAGCACGTGGTGGAGGAGGGGCTTGGATGGAGCCCGGGATCCTCAGGGCTTTTTGGCACTCAGCTTCCAGCCCAGCTGAGACTGCACACCCTCAGAATCTTCCACAACAGGAAAGATGACCTCTATCTCGGTTTGGCCTCTCTTAGTTTGAATCTCCGTGGCCTTCTGGTGGGTGACGCTGATCCATGCCATCAAAGCCCTTATCTCAGGACAGAGTTCCTTTCCTTCCACCAAATGCTCATAGAGTCAGGGGGAGTTTGTGGCCACCAGGTCTGTTGAAATGAGCCTGAGATTGAATCGTTGCCTTACGATCTGAGAAACATCAAAACTGGGTAAATTGTCATTTTAAAGCTTCATATCCTCTTCTGGAAAATACGGAGATTTTAATTCCGTGTTTAGCGCCTACCTTTTTATTAGACATCATGGATGTGACCCAAGAGGTTCTTTGTGTCTCCACTTCTTTCTTTTGTTCTTTTTCCTCTTTGGTGCTGGTGGAGAAGCTGTGCTTCACGGGACACACCAACACGAAGCTCCTATAGACAGGGATGTCCTACTTGGCTGCGATGAGCTGGAGAATCTAGCACTGCACTAGGGAGGGCAAGATGTAAGGAAGCCGCTTCAGCACAGGCCAGGAGGAGAAGGTGGAAAAGCAAAGCCAGGAGGAGATGGCGGGGAGAAGATTCCAGGTCTCTTCTCAGGTGGACTCCATTTGGATCAAAAATGACTAGACGTGGCTGGGTGTGTGGATGACTTTCTGTGTTGCTGAGGGACCAATGACAGTTTCTTCCACTCTGCCTTAGAGTCACTGTCGTAGGTCTGCCCAGTGCTATGCATGGCAGGACGGGCTGCAAGCAGCAAAACCCTGTCTTACCCAAAGGATGTTTGTGGAGTGTGGCTGGGGAATCCTGTGAGAGGAAGACACTGCACGAAGCGGGCACTCGGGAGTGCGTTCACATGGGGCCGGATGGTGGCTTCCCTACGGGGAACAGCGGCGGCCCACTGTCAGGGAAAGATGTGGGCTTTTGTCCCAGGCCTGAATTACTACAGGAAGGTGAAAGAGTGTTTTTCTTTGGGACTGTGAAGAGCATGGGACAGAGCTGGAGAGAGAGGAGCGTCCTCCTCTCGGGAGGAAACCAACATCCTTATTGTCCATCTCAGCAGTCCTGGCGCTAGTGTACTTAGGGAGAACCTCCGCGTTCCTGGACTGGGGCCCCTCTGTGGCAGCGCCTGCCCTCAGGGAACCCTAAGACCGGGAGAGGAGAGCTGGGCTGAGAGGAGGCTGCGGCAGACATGGGAGAGCGGGCAGCCCGGCGACAGGTGGCAGGCACGCGGAGCGTCCTTTTGGGTACCTGCTAACAAGTTTGGGACGCGACCCAAAGAGAAAGCATGCAGACTGAGCGAGGTGGGAAGAGGTCTGAGGGTTCTCACAGTCTTCCTGCAGGGCAGGATGAGAGGGCCATGTGGGTGCCAGGCTGGGGAAGGTCCGCGAAGTGTGGGAGCAGGACCCGGAGGGCGCAGTGCGAGGACCTGAGGAGGGCGCGCTGGGTCTGCAGAGCCCACCACCCGCGAGACACGGGGTCAGCGCCAGCTCGCCGGCCGCGTGGCCAGCTTTATGCCCCTTCTTGTGGTCAAATTCTGGGTAACCTCTGAAATAGAATTTACTTTTCAAAGCCCAATCCAGGCTTCACTTAATTTAGAATCTTCCTACCTAAATATCAGGCAGGAGTTTTTGAAGTAGGATTTTTATAGACAAAACCAAAAGTGAAACACAGGCATACACAAAAACTCCCTTTCAGCAGCGCAGTGTTTTCATTCAGTATCAGCCTTTTTTTCCATTCTCAGACCAGGAAATTTCTTCTATTATTCTAAAGAAAGCAGTCTCGGTCTCGGTTGGTCACTTTTACCTCTGAGAGATCCCTTTTGATGTGACATCTCTCCATGTACTACTATTTTAAGAGTTACAGGAATGAAAGAATAGTTGTTTGTTTTTAAAGGCAGTGCTTTTGTGAGCATTGACACATTCAAGAATTTTTTTTTTAAATGGATTCTAGGGCTCTTGAAGTGCTCAGGCAGGGCTGCAGCACAGGCATACTGCCATTCTGGAAGGTGACAAGCAGCTTAATATTGATAACCTAGCTTGACCCCAGACAGTAAGCGATACAACACCTCAGTTCTATCTAACTTGGGCAGAACTCTGGGAGGTCATTAAGGGGACACCTGGCATCAGAAACCACCCTGCTTTCCCCCCATACTCAGCTGCTTCTCTTGCTGTAGCATGAACCCAGTCCACGCACAAGCAGTTCTCTCCAAGTTCTTATTGCCTCCTGAGAATGAATTCAGCTCTCCAGATGAGCCTTGTGATTGTTGGCGAGTGCTCCTCGTGAGGTCGTTGCAGTATGGAATCACGGGCATGAAGTGCTGTCCACCTGCTGGCCCATGTTCTCTGCAGGGGTTCACAGCACGCTGGTCATGCAAGCACCGGAAGTGTCACTGCTGATTGCTCGGGAAGGACGGTGGCACAGTGCACACCCTAGGAAGGAAGGAAACCCTGACACTGGGTGGGGCGCTGGGAGAAGGCATGCCATGTGAACTAAGTCAGGCACAGAAGGGCAGATCTCATTTAAATGACGAACCTGGAAAAAACTCAGTCCCACAGAGACGGGAGTCAAAGTGCCATCGGGGACCATGAGGTTGGTGGCTCAGTTACTTTGCTCTCAGTGCTGGGACAAATCCCTGACACCCAGAGCTAAGGAAGGAAAGGTTTAATTAGCTCACAGTCAGTGGAGGTTTCAGTCCATACTCGGCTGGCTCCAAGGCAGAAGGGCACATGGCAGAGGGCAGCCTTTCCTGGCAGCGGGGCTGTGGGCAGGCAAAGAGAAAGGGGAGGAGCCGCAGCTACTGCAGCTACTAGCTTCCTTGCTAGCTTCTTTCCCCTCCTTACACTTGTATACAGATTATCTGCCCCGGTGGGGTGGGGTTAGCACTCACATCCATAAGCCTAGCTTTGGATCCTGAATTAATCACAAATAGTAGAAGCTGGCCAGTGACTACATGAGGCTTTGGGAGGACACCTAGACCCAAACCCTAACAGGTGGGTACAGGAAATGCGCGATTTTGATGGCATGCACTTCCAGCTGCCAACTGAAGTGATTACGGAGACCTCAGGATACAGCCCCGTGACTGACCGGAGTTAGTAGTAATCTATTTGGTGCCCAGAATTTTCTAAGAAAGTAGACAAGTGTTTTTACCCCACACATAATAAAAGCTGTTTCTGTGAAATGTATTACTCAGTTTAATTGTGTCAGTTAGTTCACAGCGTGTACATGTATGAAACATTAAGTTATAACGTACATTATCTTAGTCAAAGGCTGGGAGTAACTTACACAGTCTTGCTGCCAAATGGAAAGTGCACTAGTCTGAGGAGAGGATGGTGGATGTATACTCTCAATGGAATGATATTCTGTAGTCACAAGATCACTTAATCAAAACTACAGCATTGTGGTCTGCATCAGGGTCAGCCATCTTTTCTGTACAGAGCTGGTAGTAAGTATTTTAGGCTCAGCGGCTCCTTTGATCTCCATCAAAAGTGACCTTTACCTCCTAGTGGGCGATGGGCCCTACCTATGTGACATATAAGTGTGGGGCTATTCCGAAGTTCCAAGGAAACATTATTGGTGTCAACTGGCAATGACCCCGTGTGGCCTGTGGGCCTCAGCCTGTCAATTCCTGGTCTTTTCTGTCTGAGTGAAAGTGCATATGGATGGGGACACCTGACAGCAAGGGCGAAAACCAAGGCTCCAGTGTGGTGCCCCAGGCCCAGCAGAGCCAGCAGACTCTCGTTTCTGGAAGAGGCAACCACAGCTTAAAGAGGGAGAGCTTCCTTGTGGCTCACGCTGCAGTCTGTCGTTGCCTGGCTCCACACAGCACAGCATCACGGAGGAGCCTGGTGGACGAAACTCAGGAAGCAGCGTCAAGGGAGGGGCAGAGGGGGAGATGCCACCTTCCGGTCTTGTCCCAGGGACCCACATCCAGGCTGCAGCCCCACCTCCTAATGGTGAATCAGTTGCAGAGTTCCTGCGACCTTGTCACCTCCCCAGCGCCCTGTCTGTGAGCTCACAAGGCTCTTGGGGGACATGTATTCATCAGCCATGGCGTTGTGTCAGCTGGGGACCTGCAGGAAATAGAAATGCCTGCCTCCTACAGCCACTCGACCAGACGCGAGGCGAGCCTCGCAGTGCGTGCCGACAAATAAGTGCATCAGGAGAATGTGCTGCATCCTGGGTGAGACTTCTTTCTAGGCATAGCTTTGTCAGTTGTAACAGAGAAGTCTGACTGCCTTAGACACCCGCAGTTAAAGGGGGAAAGGCTTCTGCGGCTCACAGCTTGCAGGGGTTTCAGGCCATCGTTGGCTGGCTCCCGGCGGTGGGCGAGGTGGCACTGCAGGGAGAGACAAGGCGGCACAGCTGAGAGGGAGAGGAGCAGCCGCTGCACAGGACACACGCAGCGAGGCCCAGCAGCCTCTTTCTGCCCCTTCTATTCTACCCAGGTCGTACCTACCCAGGGTGGGGCGCTGCACCATGAACCAATCCCAGAGTCACACCCTGAAGCTCAGATTCAAGCTCTAGATCCAGCAGCTTCCTTCCTTGAGGCTCTGCTGGCGGCCCAAGACTCTCTGAGGTGGGTGGATCTAGGTGCAAACCACGACACTAAACTAACTCAATTGTCCTAAAACCAGAATACATGAATGTAGATGGCCTGACAGCACCGCTGAAGTCCCGAGGCCTTAACTCGGCAGCATATGTTTCGCTTCGTCACAGTCCCATTCTGGTTGAGCGTCTGCCTGCTATAGGGTTCTTGCAGCTCCGGGCCACTGAGATCACTGCGACAGAGGAAGAGGGAGCTGGAGGCCTGGATCTTGCACAGTATTCTTTAGGGTTGGGGCCCGAGTAGCCTGTCATCAGAGCTCCACTTGGAACCTAGAAAGTTGGACAGTGGTCCCTCCACAGCGGTCTCGGTCTGGTCCAGTCCCCAGGTCCTGTGATGCTACCTCATACAACCAGAGACCTTGAAGATACCGCTAGGGGTCGTGAGACGGGGAGATAATCACTGCCCAGGTGAGTCCCAAGGTAAGAGACGTCTGAGGGGCGTAATAAGAACACCATAAGGAAGACCATGGAGAGCTGAGGAGGCAGGGAAGCAGGGGTGACCGAGTGGAGGCTGCCTTGATGTCATGGCTGGAAGCTGGCCACAGCCGAAGGGGGAGGCAGGCAGCCTGTTGAGGCCCAGACAGGCTGGGTGGATGCGGCGCTGGAAGGCATGCAGCTCCCTCAGCATGTTGGCTGCAGTGCAGTGACGCTCCCTGCTGGCGTCTAACTTGCAGCAGTGTGCGATGGTGGGGTGCGTTGCTCTACAGCCTCAAGCTTGGGATGAGCTTGTCGCAGCAGCACTAGAACTCGAACACAGTCGCTCTCCTCTCCTCCTCTCCTGCTCTTCACTTGGCCCCAGCTTAACTGCAGAGGAGCCAAGGGACACAGCCATGACGTGTGCGCAGGGAGAGGCACTGTGCTGCCGCCCGTGTCGGCCGCGAGCAGTCTGCTCTTCTCCCAGCATGCTTCGCTCGTCACTAGCCCACATGTGCTTCTGCAGTGTCAAGTTCAGATCTAGCATCTGATCTGCTTAGTTCTGTCTTCTCCTAATTACTGGAACTTTTTTTCTCTCGGCATGCAGATTTTGAAATGAATCGATTTTGGATGGAATCACATCATTTTGGGGATGATCCTTCGCTAGGGTGAGTTAGTGTTTTCCATCAATTAGGAGCAAGGGTCAGGTTCACCTAGCTAATAGCTGATCAGCAGCCTGGGGAGTAGGGTAGCTCCTGTAAGAATGTTATCCCACCAGCCAGGGAAAGGATCCATGCCGAGCATGTAACCGTTCCTCTGCCAGGTTCTTTACGGCGGGGACACCCATTTCATAGATCAGAACACAGTGACAGCACTGAAGTGTAAGGTGCACAGACGTTACGGCGAGGCCGGGAGCGTGCGGTGCGGGAACCTTACGGCGAGGCCGGGAGCATGCGGTGCGCGGACCTTACGGCGAGGCCGGGAGCATAAGGTGCGCAGACCTTATGGTGAGGTCCGGGCGACCAAGACTCAGCCCCATCTTCACAGCGCTACGTGCACCTCTCTGCATCCAGGTTTAAGAAAACACAGGAGCAAGTTAAACACTCAGAAATACCTGAAAGTGGCTGCTTTTCAAGATAAATGTGATGAAATGAAAGCTTCGCTGATGATATTTGTGCTCCTGAACTTCCAGAGGCAAAAGCCATTCACTTAGGTTTTATCTTATGTGACTTGAAAATTAAAAAAAAAAAATCTTATTTGTGTATTTGGTAAGGGGTCTCACTACGCAGCTCAGACTCGTAATGATCCTCCTGTCTCAGCCTCCCCAGTGCTGGGATTACAGGTGCGCGCTACCATACCTGGTATCAGTGGCCATCACAGTGGGCCTGGGGTTCCAGGACCAGTATAGCATATGGCCCTGGGGACTGAACCTGGGTCCTTGCACTTGCCAGGGAGGAGCAAAGACTGCCAAATTATCTCCTCAGTCCTTACATGACTTTTCATTTACTTATTTTTTATTTTTACTTTTTTTTTTTTTGACGGAATTTGGGATTGAACTGAGGCCCTTGAGCTTTTCACGTAAGTGTTTATTCTACTGACCTATCTCCCTGGCCTACATGAGTTTTTATATGCCATTTTTATTTCTGATTTCTCTCCTTCCTTTAAATATTGTTTTGTTTTTTCATTTAACACTTTATCATGAGGTTTCCTCTTGTCATTAGATGTTCCTGCAAACATTTACTGCACTCGTTGGGTGAATGGTATCTGAGCTAACCTCTATCTTAGGATTTAAGAAGCAACTTTGGTTTATTATTTTGCTATCACAAGGAATATTGCAAATACAAGTGACTCTTTAGCTGCATCTCTGGTTCTTTTCCCTAAATTGTATCACTAGAGACAAGAGTAGAGAAACGAATGTATGTCCACGCCTCCATCACATCTGTGTCTCACGTGATGATTTAAAAATATGGTGAATGTTTAATTTTAAGAAATTGTCACAATAAAAGACACATTGCCAACAATGGTAGGAAATGTGGATTTGAAGCTGGAGATAGTATAGTTAGGATAATTCATGCCAACATTAAAAAAATAATTTTATTGAGAAAGAAATAGCAATAGGACAGTTTCAAGACCAATTACTAGCGCAGTTTCAATACTTAATACATTGCATACTGTTGTCTTAGTGGTTATTCATTGTATAAGATGCAGACGTGATATCCTGTGCACAAACGCTATCAGAACAAATCTCTCTATTCATTAACTTAAAAGAATGCAGCTGTATATCTATCCTAACTATTTTGAGTATACAGATACAAAATGGTTATTCATTTATATCCCCCTTTTTTGGTTAGTTTTGTCAGAGAAGGGGATGCCATTGTCATTTTAATATTGTGGGTGTGTGAATTTAGCAAAATATTCCAATATCATCCAACAGTCCATAATAGTAGTGGGTTTTCTGTAAGACTGGCAATGTCAGAAGTTGTTCACTTGAGCCTTTTACAGCTCAGCATATTAACATGGCTTTGCTTTTTATACTTTGTTTTCATACTTTTATGCTGGATGGTTAAGACCAAGATAAAGCAAGACGTATAAAACAAGAAATATAACTTTTGTATCTGATAAGGTCAGCCAAATTCCCTCAGGATTTATCCTGAAACTCTGTACCACAGTTCCCAGATCCTTTGTCAGTGTCAGCCTTGTGGATGAGTCATG
>NDGN011503746.1:2633-15213 GCA_002564285.1 Tympanoctomys barrerae
GAGAGAGAGAGAGAGAGAGAGAGAGAGAGACAGAGACAGAGACAGAGAGATAGAGACAGAGAGACAGAGAGTGAGACAGAGACAGAGACAAGGACAGAGACACAGAGACACAGAGAGAGACTAAACATATTGCAGTTCTCTCAACCATGTATTAAAGGTTCAAATAGAACCAATCCCAAACCAAGCAAACGTTTCTATGTCTGTACCTAACCTTGGAATGAATGCTCTTTTTGATAGAGAATGTAAGCAGCTAGGAACCCTCAGTTAAAGGAAGCTGGCTCTGATTTCATAGATCTCAAAATCTGTCATCTTCACATTAGTCAACTGTCTGGCACTTAATGAGAAAAACAAATTGCTTTTACTTTCTACATAAGGCATTTGCATTTAGAACTTTTTTACTCGTAAAAGGTTTATAAAGCATCCACTCAAACTATTTTACCTGCATTTTTTCACCTAAAAGGGTCTTTATGAAATCTTACAGTAAATTTAATAACCCTCTTCAATAAACATGAGCTTTTATGAGCATGACATATCTAAATAGACTCAATGGTCTGGGAATAAAATCTGCATCAGTAATATTTTCAGTGCTGTAATATCCTACATAAAAAGCCATATACAGAGCAGACCACTGCATAAGGAAAAAATCTATCTCCAAGTTTAAGAAAGCAACTGGCCAGTGAACACCTGAGTGACTCATTAAGTTAAATGTGAAATGTCTTGATGTGTACAACATTCGAACATCATAATATTCCAACATTAGCATCTGTCATTTTCTCCCATTTTCAGCCATCGTGCATTATAGAACTAACTTTAAAAGTGGCCTTCAGTAATCATTCACGTTGAGTTTTTGAAATAAGGACATTCACATGCAACATTTTCCTATTTCAGTTGCCTCCACAGGGGACTTCTGCTTGGGTGAACCTGCTGACATGAGCCCTCTTGCTCAGGTTACCACGTTGCTTCTTTCACCAGTTAAAGTACTAAATTAGGCAGGAGACTGGGACCCTCATTTCTCCTATTGCTGGTATGTATCAGTAAAAAAGACAGGAAAATGCTAGTGACTGTTTTATAGCAGCTATATAACAAGAGAATGAAATGTCAAAGCCCTAGAAACTCCATCTTTCTCAATGCTATCAAAGCTCATCTAGCTACTGCAGGTGCTGAAGCTAGCACCTCACCTTCAACTTCGCTTTACTGGCAAGTGGCAGTTTAAAGTCCAGCAATGCACAGCAGTCCCATGGGCCAAAATATCCTGGTTATGAAATCAGTAACTCTGGAACCATTCCTTATGCTAAGGGCTTGCACAAGCATCTAGATGGAGGTAGCTCACGTCCCACAATGAAATGTACCCCTGAGAAGTTGTATGGAGATGGCTTCCTTAATAATTAATTCACACTTGCAACATACCAAAGAAGTATGTTTTAAACTACAATAAACTGTTTTACCTGTGCTCTTAAAATTGTATCTTTTAGCATTAAGATTTGCATGTTTAAATCAAGGCTTATATAAATGGTAGAATAGATAAGGGGACAAAAGTAAATTAAGCTAAAATAAGACCACAAATTTTCATTAAAGTCCTTGTTTCTATCTCCCTTCATTCCCTCATACTTTTTTTAAACCTGATTCCTGGCAGAACTACATGAAGAAAAGATGTCCAAAAGTCAGAAGAGCTCTATTTCCTCTCTTTTTTATTTCAAATATTATCTTTCAAGTCTTTAAGTTATAAAGACAGAGAAGTAAAAAGATGTATGAAGAAGAGCTCCAGGCTAACCTAAGACCTCAGAAGGAAATAGCTGAAGTGTTCTCTCGCCTCTTACTGTCTCTTCCATATCTTCCTGTTGCCTTTACTCTTCTGCAGATTGGGACAGAAAAGCAGAGAAACTGCACAGGAGTATTCTTCCATATTCATTTCCTCCAGAGCAAACTCCAGGGCAGAACCAGAGTGACCTGGCCTTCCTGCCTTTCCTATCTTTCCCATCTTTCTCTGTTCTTGTCTGCTACCTTAGTAACTTGAGGGGCTCTGAGGTAAGAGCCCATAGAACCTTGAGAAGATGAAAGATGCTCACACAAGGCCGAGGTAGGCCTTCCCAGAATTCCCAGGCTTCACTCTAGAATCTTCTCTCTGCCCTGCCCTTTGACAGTATTGCAACATACTAGCACATGCAAGGATGATGAGGAAAACAGAATAGATGAGAAAAGACTCCTCCATTCACAGAATAGACCACTGTCCCTAAATAGCCAAGGCTTGGCAAGTCAGAACTAAGACCTGGTCTTAAAACTTGCTTGCAGAGCCTTTGTACTCACCGGCTGACTGCAGAGGAGTGGGAGGGTGTCTCTCCAACCTTTGTCAACCTGACCAGGCATCTCATCTTAGTGCCAAACAGGCTCCAACAACCACAGAGCATTTTCCAAAGGCCTACTTAGCTGTGCGCACTGAGTGTTCTATTCTCAGGAATCAATGAAGCCCATTGCTCCAAATTAGTGCATTTTAAAACGATCAAATAAAATGAATGAGGTGATGATACAGAGAAAAGAAAACATTTAAGGATAATGAGCCCAGAGCACAGAGCTTCATTCCACACATAGAGGGAAAAAGGTCAGTAAATTTAGCACACACATAATAGTCCTCGCAAATCATCTCCTAATTAATCCTCATCCAGCCAAAATGTACTGGTTTAACCTTTTCATTCTGTGCCTCTCACAATATTTACGAACTACAGCCACTCAACAGGACTGGAAAGTGTACCCAGTGTAGAGGATATGGTGCTAAGAGAGCCCTAGGAGGAGTTCCTGTAGGACCGCAGGGTGCCCGGCCCCAACTTTCCTTGTGCCAAGAACAATGTGGACCCTAACAGAACAATTGGAAACCACAATCCGATCATGTCACAATGTCCTCTGCATGTTCCATGCCAGAGTTACCTATGCTTTAAGACTGTGAGGTTTGGGCTTTGGTTCTGAAAAAACAATAATTGATCTTTCCTAAAACAATGGTGCTGAGCTTAGTGAGAAGCAGGCTTCACTTGGATTCTCCCCAAGAGAGTATAATTGGAAATTTACTAGGATACCTCGTCTGACAGCAATTAATCCATTAGGAGCAGAAACAGTATAGGGGAGCTCATAATAGGGAACATTTCAGAAAATGCAAGGGCAGAAACTCCAGAATATTTCCAAATGAGTAATTAGTTTCTCAGGATAAATATACTGACAACCAACCAAGTGCTTTGAAACCTTGAACATCTTAGGAAAGTGAAAAATGTGCATCACTTACTAGAGATGGTCATTTAAGAATGATTTTAATTGATGCATAAAAATATAAAAGTTATACCTATTAATGCGATACCACATGATACTTCAATACAGGTATGTACTATATGATTTTTAAATTGTGTTAAACACACCTACTCAGAATTTTATCATTCATTTATAATGAAAATATTCAAAACCTTTTCTTGTAGACCTGGGTAAATATAATAACTAACATATATTAAGTGTTTTATATTCCATACTCACTTGTTAGTACTTTATACTTATTGAGTCATTTAACCTTCATGACAACCCTTCCACGTAGGTAATATTGCCACCCTAGTATTACAGATGAGGAAATAAAAGCACAAAGAAAAAATACAATTTGCCTAAGGTTGCACAGCTAGGAATAAGGAACTATTAGATTATATTTGATATTTTAATCAACTTTGTATCCCAATATCTAATCTAGTGAGTCTCACCTGTGTGGATTATGAAAATTGTATGCTGAAATGGACTGAATTGAATCAGTTGAGGAGACTGCCTTAGACTTCAGAAGGAAAAGGGGACACTTGCAGGTACTTTATGGGCATGGAGTGTCATTTTCTAATCCTAGTCAAAATTCAGGACTACATGTCCATTAGATGGCTTCCTTCCAGATGTGCCACCCACCTCTGTCCAAGCCTCCTCTGCCCCTTGGCACAGCTCTTTCTTGAGTAGTGGGTGCTGATTACAAATGGTAACTAGTATGTTGTATTACTGTGGATAACTTTAATTCAACAGTTGTTAAGCATTCGGTCAAGGTGCTATTTTAGATGCCTCTTCAGAGTTTAAAATATGAAGGAAATATAACAGATAGCACTCTCCTGTCATAACAGTAACACGTGCCTAGATGGGCCCCTGAACTTGTTCTAACTGTGCCTCCCACTCCTATTTCCCTAGAGAGGAAGCAAAGAGTAGATATGGTACCCTGCCCATTGAGAAGTCACGCACTTTAGCAAAGAGCTGGTGAGAACACTGGGTTAGGAAGTTTAAAATGATTACAACTACAAATCCTTGTTCTAGGGCTGACACTTATCTGCATAGAGTCAGCAGTAGTATTGAATGTTTACATCCAGTCCTGGTAACAACAAGGAAAAGGGGGAGGGACTTGGACTGCAAGTCTTTTAAAACTGTGAATCTACACTCATAGTTGGGACAAGTTAACTGTTAAAAACAGATTGTTGCAGGACAATACCATGTACCACTTCTGGGGCAGCTCAGATAGCTAGGTTAATCCAACAGGCCACAGAATTCTCCCTGATAGGGAAGCTGATTTGAGGAGAAGGAGAGAGGCAAGATTATTAGCTGTCCTTGGAGAATAAGATCATCAAAACTGGACTTGGACAAGGTTCTTGTTTGCAGAGATTTCAGCTTCTTATGGCCAGGTGCTCAAAAAGTAGAGCCCTAGGAAAAAGGTATAAGCAGGCTAGGCATCTCTGATTAAAACTTCATGCTAAGTAATGACTACCATAGTCAAGGTATAGAGAAAATCTACCAATTTACATTCAGTACAGTCTAAAACTACACACAGCACAATTGATATTCTTCTGGGGCCGGACAAGGTCCAGGCATACAATATAGAACCAGAAATATGTGAGAATTTCTAGGAGTGTGTGATGTGAAAACTTTAACTCACTATCAGGGCCAAACACATATATAAAGGTCAGACCCCAACATTACTGTGAAGAAATCAGTGATACTGTCCCATTCCCCTCTGGACCACCAAGAAATTCTGCTGGTGAAGGAAATCGAAAACCTGCATGTAGGGATGGATGAGCCCCAGCATGTAGCACTCTCCAAATACATAAGATGAAGAGGCACAGCCCAGAAGGGATCCCGAGGAGAGGGCCTCACTATAAAAGGTCCTGCTCAGACCCTTGGAATAAGGAAACATGAATAAGACATGTATACCACGAATAAATACTGGGTTCTTTGCTGCAGCAAGAAATAGATATTTGACCTTTTCCCCTAAGTTCTTGGTACACAGCTCCTAGAAACTTGAGAGTCTCCAAAATAATAATAGTGATTTTTGTAAATTAATGATATGATAGGTAGCTGGGACTCCTAGATAGGTTCAAGTGGGTCACCAGGAAGACCAAGGCATGATTAGAAGGTTGAATATTCAACTTACCATCAACCTCCAGAGAGAGGACAGAGGCTGAACAGAAGATTGAAGATTGAGTTAATTACCAGTTGCCAATGATTTAATAAATCATGGCAACATCATGAAACCTCCCTAAAAACGTAAAACCAGGACCACAGAAATAGCTCAAAGGTCTAAGTGCCTGCGTAGGCAAGCACAAGGACGGATTCGATCCCCAGTACCACATGCCATGCCAGCCCCACCCCAGCTGCACCAAGGTGGCCACCAAGACTAAGCGTTTTGGTGCATGCCTATAATCCCAGCACTGGGGAGGCTGAAACAGGCAGATCACTATG
Source organism: Tympanoctomys barrerae (assembly GCA_002564285.1). NCBI lineage: Eukaryota > Metazoa > Chordata > Mammalia > Rodentia > Octodontidae > Tympanoctomys > Tympanoctomys barrerae. The sequence goes on from NDGN011503746.1 coordinate 8,358, forward strand.
AGTCTGAGCTGCATAGTGAGACCCTGTACCAAACACATAAAAAACATCCCTAAAACTATAAGGTTAGGAAGGTTTGCAGGTTGGTGACGACCTCAAGGGATAAAGTGGTGCCCCTAGAGAAGGTACATGAGTTCCCACCATGCCTTCCTCTATGCTGGGTGTTCTTGGGTTGTAACCAATACAATAAATGGTTAATTGTAAATCAAGTGGTTTCTTAAGTTATGTGAGTCATTCTAGCAAATCATCAAACCTGAGGAGGAAACCCCCAATTTATGGTGAAGGGTATAGGAAGCCACAGACTTGTAACTAGAGGCAGTCTTATGAGACTGAGTTACTGAAAACTTGTGGGGTCTCCATTGCCGCCAGGTAAATAGGGTCAGAACTGTAAGTTATAAGACAGCTAGTTGATATCCATAGAGAAGCAGAGAATTGCTTGGTGTGGGAAATCTTCACATCTTGGTGTCAGAGTGTTTTAAGCAAAAACAGCTCAGGTTCTACCTTAGATATATCTTGGAAATTTCACATAGTAAATTAGCAAGGGCAGAAGTACTTAAAAGAGGAAGCAAAAGATATGACAGTGTTATTCTTTTAGCAATTTTCATGCAAATGCCCATCTTGGAGAGAGATTTCTATGCTGCAAGCTCCCTGATGAAGTTGCTTGGTGTAGAAGCTGTAGCACTCCCATGGGCCTGTTTTCCTCCCCTGAGGCCTGGTCTAAAGACCAGAGAAACTGCATGTGTCTCAAAAGAGGGAGCAGAAGAAGAAGAACAAAGAGTTGAGGCAGCAGCATGGTGGCTGGTAGGTGATTTACTAGGGTCACAAAGAGCTTTGTGCATAGGAGTTAGCTGTTAACAAACTGGGCTTCATATACAGACCAGCATGGCCATGTAACAGAAGCAGAGAATACACTCAAGTGCACAAGCCAGGGAGGGAAAGAGCTAGAAAGGGACCCTGGGTAAGTGCACTTCCTGAAACTCACAGAAATCTAAAGGCAGGCAAAAGGGAAGGTGGCTCAGTCAAAGACACTTGAAGCTCTCTCAGCCAGGGCGGCCTCTGGTGTTGTGGTCTTGGACTTGGCTGTCCTCTCTCCAAGGATGCTGCATGTGCCTCGTCTTCCACCATGCCATGGCCTTAGTCCTTTTCTGTCTTCCCACTCAATCCTCTCTTTGTTCATTTATTTTCCCTGCCCAATCAAAGCCACTTAGAGATCTATCTTTCCTAAACATTCCGCCTTTTTACAAGAAGCCAGTCATGGGGTCATACACATTGCCTGCTCTTGTTAAAGAATTTCTTCATAGGCATTCAAACAGCTCATGAATAAAGTCACTTTTTTCTATTCTTGTCAACTGACAAGATCACACACCATACAAATAACCTGATCTGCAATTCAACAATCCCACACACGGGGATGTCTCAGGCTTATGGTTAGTCTACACACTGAACAGAGTAATTTAAAATAAAGAATTGGATGACTACATATTATAATTTGTCATTGTTAAAGAATGAAGGTGATTGGGTAAGCAGACAGGACAAATACATGCGAGATAATATCGACAGCATGTTGACTAATCAAATAACCAATCATCTTACCTGCCACAAGTGAGAATTTGGTTAAACATTTTGATGATGTACAGAATAGCTTGTGGAGGGATTTGTTCACAGGTAATTGGCAGGAACTGCAGCTCATTAAATTAGCTCTCATCTGACATGCCAAATGATACTCACAGTTGATCCGTTAGATCATCAGCAAGGAATTGTTTATCTCTTCCATGAGCCAGGATGACAAATAAGCAATTTTAGCCAAAAGGGTTAAGGCCAGTGCCAATCATTATTCACACTGCAATTTAACTGATTCTCTGGCAATCAATACCATGCGTTCAAAATGCAATACAGCAGTTTCTTCCACATTGTAGGAACCCTTTATGTGGATATGCTGCCAGGATATAAACAAACAAAATGCTAACTAAAGACAGGTCTCAAATGTAGTATTTATCATCTGATTTTAAGGGAGTGAGGAAATCTATAAACCTAAAGGCGTTCACACTGGGTTGTTGCATAACAGAGCAGTTACATTAGAGATCTCCTACCTGGATTATTGGGCTACACCAGTAAGAAATCATGAAAAGTGGCAGAAGAGAAATGGCAGGGACTGGACTAATGTCTGCACCAGCCCATCAGCTTCGTCAGGAAATCTGAGATAATGATGAGTAAAGCAACTCTAGATGGCTGCATTTTGCACTTCATTCTCAAGCACTTGAAATCACAGGGTCTTCACAGGAGATTAGTCAAAGGGAAGATTTGGCACTGTGGCCATGTCTTATTCAATTTGCCCATTGACGTGGCTGGCCCCTGTCCAATAATAGATGCTATTTCCTTTCTTGGCTGACCTTTTCTTCCCTTGCCCAGGGTCCCTGACATTATGGCAAGATTCTAAGCTGTTGGGACAGCATTTACCTTCGTTGTACAAATGACCAAACTACAAATAGTAACAAGGAAAGTGGCTACAGATGAACAGTTTAAATCTAACAGCCATGGCCCAGAAAGTTGGGTCTTCTTTGCCACTTGGTGAGATGAATACAATGTGAGATAAAAATCGGGATAAATACTCAGTGTCAAGCCATGATCTCTCTTTTACTGAACATGCAGATTCTTTTCTACTCTGAATTATTTGGGATTTTCGCTTATTCATTTTCCTTTGACTATGGAAATTGTGGTCTCTTGGCTCCTTTGCTTATTTGGTTTAGAGAATTCAAGAGGCAAAAATTCAATTCAATCCATGAGCTGCCTCTTCATATCTTGTCTGTTCTAATAAAATATGCAGAAGGAAAAAGCATTAATATTACTATTCAATGCATAACTTTGAGATCCTTTTGTTCCTCCCATTCCTTGGCTTCCTGACCAAGATAATCAAAATTAGTCATAAATTTTCTTGTTAAATGGTCCTTTTCATGATGTGTTCCAATAATCACTATACTAATCAAAAGCCCTGTGGAAAAATGGCTCTTTACATCTTTAAAGGATTACACATAATACTATTGCCATACTATTAATGATCTGTATTCATAATTAAAATAATGACTACTATGCCTGTGAAGTTATTTCTCTAGAATCTTTTCAGGCCCTCAACAATGAAGGCCTGAACTAAATTAGATGTGTATAAAAGTGTGATGACAAGTCAGATTCTGGCTAGAGAAGGAGATAAGGAGATAAGAAAGAAGTCCAGAATCATTCTTAAATTACTGACCTAAGTACCAATTAGATGCACAGCATCAAGATCATTTGAGAAGTGTGAAGGAAGATGCTTAGAGCAGACTGAGGTCAAGGTTGTAGGCAGAGACGTCTAATAACCAATGGAGTGTTTAGGTCTAGAATCCAAGAAAGAGAGAGAAGCTAGAGATTTAGACTTAAGTGGAGCTAGCAGAACAGAATTCACCCTAAACAAGATCTTTCCACAGTGTGTATAAAGAGAACAGATCACAGCTGAATTCACAGGGATCACAGCTAAAAAGCTAGCCAGGGAAAAGCAATCATCCAGTCTGGCTCCAGCTGCCCCTCTCCCATCCGTAGGTCTCCCCTTCTGCTCCTACCTCCACAGTTTCAAAAATGGATGATCAGAGTGCTTATGTTTACACAGTCAAAATAAAGAAAAGTTAAAAGAAAAAAACTGACTTTGGCAAAAAGAAAGTTAGTAGAAACCTTAAAGAATTGATTTCCAGGAAATAAATATCAATTGCAGCAGGCTGGAAACTTAGGAAGAAGGGAGAGTTTGTGGGATCTGCTCTGTTGTACTAGAACTTAGAATAAAACTGGTAGAAGCTAGCAAGATGAAGGAAAGTAGAAGGTTTGCATTGTTTATATGTTTTCACTTTTTAGACTAAAGACTTGAGTGTGTCTGTGGTCTGTAAGAAAACAGGAAGATTTCTTTGGAAAATGTTTAATTGATTGTGTAAGCTACTGATTGATTTATTAATTGATTTTAAAGGACATGAAGGAAAGGGAGCAAAAGCAAGGGATTCAAAAGGTAAAGGACTCCCTCCTCCTTAGATACTCTAGACAAGTAAGTGTAATTGATTGAACTACAGACCTAGAGGAGAAGATAGCATGTGTTGTGCACATTGAGAAAGAAAGAGTGGATCTAAGCCTATAAAAACATTACCCATGTTTCAGAGGTACCTATTCAAGTGACAAATCATACATTTATAGTGACACCAATTCAAATAGCAAGGCAAGTCCCTTGGCTGTAGGAGATACAGAAGCAGAAATGACATACACTGGGGGTTCACAAAGCATATTTTGCAAAAGGACATGAGGCACATTGAGAATACGAGCAAGAGAATAAAGTAGGGTTTCAGCATGCAGCAGCCCTCCCATTCTTACTACTGCTCTTTCTTTTTTAACCTGGACAGGCCCCTGTAAGGTGAAACTTAAACAGATTCCCTCTCTCTGTGAGCTGCTGCTAAAGATGCTTCCTACCCCATCCCAAAGTGTTTCCCTCCTCTTTGCAGTCTTTCTCTGTGGCAGCAACACTCCTCTATGTTCTGGCAATGAGAGAGATTGTATGGACCACCCTGGCTTTTTGACAGACTGAGCAGGCGAAGTACAACTAAAAAAAAAGTCTCCCCCACTGTGCTGAAGTTGTTGACTAAAACACTTCCTGTGTCACACCATCAAGAGTCCCCTCTGGCTGTTGCCACCTGGGTTTTACTGTTGAGCTGTTTCATGTGTGGGCTAGTCTTAAAAACAGAAGCAGGCTATCTAGAGAGCTCTTAGAAAGTGTCTAATGGATTCTCAGCCTTGTGCTAAGGGTAGGATTAAGCAAACCTACAGAAGCCGAGTACTTCCTCCCAAGCTTTGCTGTCCAGACTTTACCTAATTCTCTACTCACCCGGAAACACTTTGAGTACAAATTCAGTTTTTTAAGAATCTTAATAAGATGAAAAATGTACTCTGGACAATGGATACCAAAGTCAGCCACTTGAAGGGCACCTCCCATTTTAAATTAGTAAATAAGTATTCTCATTTACACATAATTTGTTAAGTATAAAAGTCACAACCATTTATTAAAGCTAATGTATGGCACTGGATATTCACTTTCTCTTCTCCTTTCTCACACAATTAGGAGAGTGGAATCTGGGCAGAATTTGGGAGTGGGCACTCCTGAGCTCAGAGTTCACTTGTCCAAGGGCTATGAGTAGGGAAATTGCATGGGAAGTGATTGGGAACATAAAAAATGAAAACTCCAGGGAAAATAGCCAACAAAGTCTGTCACACATGTCAGCCAAGGAGGAAGAATCAGGTATGAGGAAGGATACAAGAGGTCTAGATAGGAAACAAGTGAGAAGAATTAGACTATTGCCCTGAGCCAACAAGAAGCTCTGGGCCTTTCTTTTCATTAAGTGACCTAGAATTTTGACCACAGGAAGAAGAGCACTAGAAAGCAAAGAAGCAGCTTAGATGTCAGAGGTGTTATTTAGTGATATTGTCTCTAATCTTTATAGCTCTCAAAGGTAAAAGCTCTCACCTATTTCCATTTAGGAGAGGATGAAAATAGGCTCGGGGAGATTTTCATTAAGTGTCAGAGCCAAAATTCATGTTCAAAACATCTGCTTAGCTTCAGTATTGGGGCTCCTAACAAACCTCCTGTGGCTTCCTTAGAGTGTGTTGATATAATCCAACTAAAAGCTCAGGGGACACTGAAAAAAGCAAGGGAGGACACCTGAAAAGATGAAGCCTGCACTCTGGGTTGTGGTAACCCAGATGCTCCCTGTGGGGCACAGCCACATGGCTACTTAGGACATCTTTTTGCCGTAAAGAAAACCCTGGTGACCTTGCTAGGTAAATCATGCTTTCACCAGTTACTACAAACCACTGGCGCTCTGGGCTAGAGAACATATAAATGATGTCAAAGCTAAGAGTTTAGTGCCATTGAAACTATTATCTTTAATCTGACTCATCACATCAGCTTCATCCCCTATTTTTCCCTCTTATATAGGTAACCAGGAAAGTATGAATTTACCAATATAAATCCGTACCAAACCAGAAAATTAGTCAAAAAATGTCAAATTAGCAGTAGTTAGATTTAATATTTCTGTATACTTCTAACACATTAGAGTGGATAAAATAATCAGAGTGTTTTAAAAATATACCAATAACAACAAAACCCTGTTATCTTGGTATGAACTAATGCCAAGTTTAAGGATTCTGCCTCTTAAATGGAAATCTACCTCTTAAATGAAACAATGTCGGTTAAAGTTATTCTAATTAATAAATTGTGACAATTAAAAATAATTGTGCAATCTTATGTCAACAGTCACCCCTACCAGGAATAGAGCTCAGCGCACAAGCACCTGCCTGGCAAGTGCAAAGACCTTAGTTTGATTCCTGGTACTAAAACAAAACAACATTAAACAAAATAAAAACAGCCACTGCTATATATAGTCATGATAGACTACCGCATTTTTACTGAAGGCCAATGGGGAGCCTAGAGCTCAAAACAATGTGAATTTTCAACAGCATAAAGTATGAATCAAACTGGAAAACAAAGTATAGGCGAGGCCCTCCGGATCCTGAATAGACCCAGAGCGCAGGCCCAGCAAGTGAGTGAGACGACCCGGGGCCTGGTGGGATCCTGAACAGACCCAGAGCGCAGGCCCGGCGAGTGAGTGAGACGACCTGGGGCCCTCCGGATCCTCAATACACCAGGAGCGCAGGCCCTGCGAGTCAGTGAGACTACCGAGGCCACGGGATCCTGAATGGTCCCAGAGCACAGGCCCGCCAGTGAGTGAGAGGACCGGCCTCCGGGATCCTGAATAGACCCAGAGCACAGGCCCAGCAAGGAACCCTTCAGCAGAACTCC
>NDGN011503759.1:0-11578 GCA_002564285.1 Tympanoctomys barrerae
AAACTTAGTATATAAAAATATATTCAAATGATACTTCAAGAAAAATCTGGAATCTAACATATCAGAATTCACACGCACACAAAAAAATGTCTGGTAGCGCCGTATAGTTTTAAGTGATGCTTAACCATTAAGCAAACACACTGTCTTGTATATCACCACAGTTTCAGGAGGAAAAATAATATTCAGGTTCATTAGCCCTGGGCCTTTATTTTTCATGCTCTAAAATCAGACTTTGAAGTCCTTGATCTCTACAGGAGAAGTCATGAAAGATGGCATGGGGTTAGTTGACATCTCTGGGATTATAAAGTAAGGAGCTAAAGCTCTGCAGTGAGACCAAGACAAAGAGCTTACGTAAGTGCTTCACATTTCCCACATATTTTATTCATTGCAAACTATAGCAAAACCAGAAGCCATATCCTATGCTAACAGCACCTGTAGAAACTAGAAAGCAGTGGAGACATGGGACTATTTAACCCCATTGTAAACTGAGCAAGTGTGACCACTGCTAAAGCCCATTTGCTAAACTGAGCAGATTTTTTTATTTTCTGTATTTTAGGGAAGGATCTACAGGGTGTTCAGGATCTCACTACTAGATTGAACTTGTGGTGATCCACCTTTTACAGCTGCGTAAGAGCTGGGATCACAGGCGCGTGCCACCATGCCCAGTCTCAATCACAGTCTCAGCATGCCCCAGGGGTGGGGCTGGCAGGGCAGGCCTGGAGATCAAATCCCCAGCCCCTGAGCCTGCTTGCAGGTGCTTTAACCCACTGAGCTATTTGGCTGGCCCTCTGAGCAGATTTTTGATTAGCAAAAATTCAATATTATTGGTACTGAAAAATAATGTACCAATAAAATATAATTCATTATCAGTTATTAAATAATGCAATTTGAAAAATCTAATGTAAAAAAATAGCATTTTCTTTTAAAAACATCATTTTGGGGGGCCTGGGGAGATAGCTCAGTAGAATAAGTGCTTGCCTGGCAAGTGCAGGGTCCTGAGTTTGATCCCTGGTACCACAAAAAAACCCAAAACAAACAAACAGAAAAAAAAAAAAACCATCATTTTGGTCTTTATTTTTGGACATGTGATATGTTTTAATCAGTTTCACATTTGCTACTTTCCGTAATATCATGAGAAATACAACTTTTTAAATAAATTCCCTTAATATATGTTAACTTTCAAATAAATGTAATCAGTAGGATATAATGATACATATGAACATACTGACAAACATAACACTAAATTGCAACTAAGGTGTATAAAGCTTGTAAATTAAAATATACATAATAATAATTTGTGGCAAGTTCCACCTTTGTTTATCTAGATTTTAAGATTTTTTTTTACTGCTGTTTATATTTATCTATCAAAGACATATGCTGTGAGTACAGTAAAAGGCAACAGTGCAGAGACAATGTGTTTTTTTCTGGTTACTTTTTGTTCTTTGCTATTGAGAAAATATTACAGGGTAATCCTCAATAAATCTTTCTGATAAATGGAAAAGGATTAACCTCTCTGTCTCTCTAGGTAGAAAATACAGTTATAATCTTAAAAATCTGGTTAAATTTCAAAAGAAAGTGAAATCCATCATGTGAAGTTCATGACAGTATCAAAGTGAATTAAAAGAAAGGGCAAGAGAAAAACCTCTAGAGATGATGCATACCTCATGGTGAGACAGAGATGCATTTAGAAGTATAAACAGAAAAGAAATAAAAATCTCTGCCTAATGGGAGAACATGCCTACCAACTTAATGAAAAAGGTCCACAGTTTTGGTGAATAGGGTGCAAATTTTCTGGTCCTGCTCTATATCCAGTATAAATATATGATACTCTCAAGCATGTTAGATTGTCAGTCGAACAATGATTAGCTATACATATCAATGAGAAGCTCTTTATTATTTTAAGTTTCACTGCCATGTACTGAAAGATATTGAAATGTTCACTAGAATATTCTAAGTGGACAATTACAACTTTTTTTTGTAACTTTGTTCAAGCATATGGTAGTCAAGCCTTCCCAAGTAATTATAACAAGGAGCTGTGTTAGTTATGTGTTAGTTAATTGAGGAGAATGATACAAACATATAAGCTCCATGCTTTATGCCTAATTACAAAAGTGGTGATATATGGTAGGTTGTGGGTGATATTAATGAACGGGGAGAAGATCTAGAAGAAGAAGAAACAAAAAAAGGAAAATAGTGAACATTGTGGAATAATGTAAAAAGTAAACATAATTCAATATAATACAATATAGTACAGAGAAATGAGGTTCCCTTAAGGTATAAAGATAACAGTTTAGTATTTCCAACTACTGGAGTTTTGCTTGACCATTAGGAGAACACTTTGTTAGAAATTTCCTGAAAGATGCTCAGAGCTGAGCCTACAGGATAGTAAAGCTTGCTGATAGTGTTTTAAGGGGTGTTTTTGGGTTTGCTCACTTGCCAAAAGCATGGGGAATTGAGTTAAATTGGTCAGTTGGAATCGAGTGGGACAGAGAATCGTGTCAGTTACTATCAAGACTACAATGATTTCTCTGCTTTATAAAGCACAAGAATGCTTTCTTTGTTGGCTTCAAAACCTGAGCTAAAAAAAAAAAAACAAAAACCTGAGCTAAACTACTAGAAAGTTATTTATAATCTTCTTATACTTAATTTAATGACTGTTTTTACATTTTGCTGCAGAAAAGTTGATGTGTTCATTACGCTTCTCAAACACAATTGACATTATATAATATCAGTTTATACATTATATTACCATCCTAAAATCTGAAAAATATGAATTTTGAAACACATGCCCCCAAGGGCTCTGGGAAAAGTCTTGCTAATGTGCCCATTTTACTGTACAATGTTTCTCCTCTTATGAATCTCCTAAGGTAGGTCCTTATGGACCAGGTACCTGAGGGGGAAAAATTCCCTCTTACATGAGAAACTGATGATGAAAACAGAAAATTTAGGAATATTCATGTACAAAAAAGTATTCCTTACTCTTTTGGCTTGAACTATAAGATTATCCAAATGGATCTAAGGAAACCCCTAGCGTGAAGGTGCACTACTTCCCAGAAGAGGAAGGCCAATGGAAGACACATAAAGCTATGCAAAGCAGCAGAAAACGAATGATGAAGATCAAATCTAATGGTGACTATAGTTGTTTTCTTTTGATTTAATATTTAAGGTGGAATGTTGCCTTTACATAGTTTTATTCATTGGAAACATGTGAATTTCATGTTTTTAAAATGATCTGTTGAAACCTTAAAATAAAATATTTTTGAAAAGCCAACATATTTTAGAAATGGACAATTATGAGCTTCTTCAAGCAGTTACACATAGGTTATAAAAAACTCACTTTCAGAGTACTAAGAGCTTAGAAGCATAAGAGGAAGAGATAGCTGAAGACTTGGTAGACAAAGAAGGCCAGAGTAATGAAAAATGCTTCACCCTGAGCTTTGCAGTCAAAAGAGAAATTAGGGAAATATATTATTTCCCATTAGTTTTTGTATCTAGGAGTAAGAGGGGCACTTCTGTAAAAACAAAACAAACAAACTAAGAAGACCTCCTGGCTCCGAGTGGTAGAAAACTTTCACAATGAACATCATTGTATTACATTTGGTTAGACTCATTACCCAAGTTGAATTGTTCAAAGGAGTACTCTATTATGGATTACAAAGCATGCACCTTCATTGAACTACCTAAGTGAGGAAAAAGTTGTAGGCTAATATTAACCTTGAAAGAAAATCCAACCCATCGGTATCAGTGAGCATTCTGGATTGGAGTCTACTTCTACAGGGCATGAGAATCTCTTCAAATGTATGTCAGCAGTTTCAAACTTCCACCACAAAAATGATAAATATTTGCTGATTAAATATTTAAGCAGGGTTTAGAGGTTACTGTGAAGATATTTATGAAAGAGATGAGTGTTTGTTCTTAATGAATATGCTCAAGGTGCAGAACATTTAGAAGACTTTCTAACTTCCTCATCCGATTAGCATAGCAAGCAATTGTAGAGTGGAGAATTATGTGTCCAGTCACACAAGACATTTTAAGACCTCTGAATCTTTTGCAAACAATATTATAAAATGTCCTTCTGCTAAAAATACTTGAATCAAGTAATTATCTACTTTTGAATTTTAATGAATAGGCCATCTGTTCTTTCAAATTGAAAAAATGAAATTTTTCTACAAATTAGAAGTGCTTGATGAGATAGATGTCTCTTGTAACAAAATCTGTTTGACTGATTTTTGTTATGTTTAACCTAAAGGTGATATGCAGCCTATGCCAGAGTTTGTAAACTACAGCATGAAAAATAAAATGCTTCTCTTGATCCTATATTCCATTGACAGGCTGCATTAATAATTATCAAAGATTAATTTTTATTAATTGCCACAAATGCTCTATTAAAATGAATCACTAGGAAGAAAAATATGTCTGCCATGGTTATGACAGATTTAAATTGCAAACATACTGATTCACAGGTTATCTGTATAATGATAAACAATGATAGCTTTTGCTCTATTGTCCATTCTGAGAACATTGCTTCCCTTGTGTTCTGTTCTCTAATATGATAGCTGGCTGCCACATGAGACTATATAACTGCAAATTGATTGGTAATGAAATATAAACATTGCCTCAGTTGGACTAGCCAGCATTAAGTGCTCAAATGTTCTATGTGTTTAATGGTTACTACATTGAACAGTACAGAAATATTCCATTCTACAGAAAAGTCTACTGGACACCATTGCAACAGTCTTCTCATGCTTTGGATTTTGTTTCTCCTTCTAAAAGTTCATGTTATGATTTTATAATTAGATGTCTCTCTGAAGCTTCAAGAACTCATAGGTAGGGTTTGGTAGTGGATCGAGGAAGCTGAAAATCATCAGAGTTTATAGCTGACTTGCTGTTAGGAAGGGGGTCTGGTTGGAAAGATGGGCAGTGGGGTCATGGCCCGGGAGGTTTATCTCACTTCTTCCTCTCCTGATGGCTCCCTGCATGCCCTCTGCTTTGCCATCCCAATCAGTTCTCTTCGGTCATGTTCCTGTGCAATGCCACCCTGTGTTGGTGACAGCTGACTGTGGACTGAAACCTCCACTGTGAGTCAAATAAAACTTCCTCCTTTAGTTTGTTGGTGTTGGGTATCAGGTCCAGGTGATAAGTACAGAAAGTATATTGTGGCACTAGAGAAGTGGGGTCATTGCTATGACTATGTGACCATGTGGTTTAGAAGATTTTGGAACTGGTTCTTGGGAAGGATTTTAAAAGATTTGGCGGTGCCAGTAGAGAATCAGCCCTAGGATGCTGTGAAGCAAGCTTAATAAGATCAGAACTCGGAAGACCACAATGCTGACAAACAAAGAAACACTGATGGCAAAAGCCAAGCTCAGGAGATTTCATCTGGCGACAAGGACACATGGATCATATGCTTTATGCCCAGCAGAAAATCTGTCTATATTTTCTCATCTGCTGAGACTTTGTAAAAAGCAGAGATTAAGGGCAGTGGACTAATTAATCTGGCAGGGGAACTTTCAAGGTAGCCAAACATTCAGGATATTAGCCAAATACTGTTGACGACTTTTGGCCAACTCTACACTGAAAATCAAAAGCAAAATGCCCAACTGAATGTTTTAATTTTGGCCAGAAGGCAAGCTCTGATAGAGTTGATGCAGGCAAAAATAGAAGTGAGGAAAGCTTTGTTACTAAAAGCACTACCATTCAAAAGAAGCCAAGTAGTTAATGGCATAATAGGAAACATGCCTTGAGGGAATGTGAGGAAGGAGCCCTTCAACCTTTGCAGAGACAAATGGTAAAGGTCAAAGTCTGCTTTGAGAAGAGAGCCCCAGGGAAATCTGCTGGAGAAAGAGCTAGAGAATTGATTCCTCAGGACTGTTCACCAAGCTCCAGTCACCAGGAGGGCCATAGCCTTTATACCAAAGGGCCCACTGCTGCTCTGGTGGCAAACCCTGGTTTTACACAGAAGGCAAGACCTGTGGGGTCTGGGAAACTTCCACTCAGATTTTGGAGGAAGGATTTGGAGTCTAGACTATGCACTCCTGAGAGGACAATGCACGAAGCTGTGTGCATAAAACCAGAACAGTAGTAGAAATTCCAGGCTGTCAGAGGCCAGGAACATAGGCCACCTGAAGAAAGCTGCAAGGAGCCTTCATGGCTCCAAGAGAGGAACCACGCAAGCTACAACCACAGGCAGTGTCACAGCGGCAGCATCAAAGCCCCTTACAGTTCACATTTCACCACAGTTTAGACAGGAGACTGAACATAGAAATGCGGGACTGAATGTGTTCCCTGCTGGGTCTCCGTATGGCTTGCTCCCATTCTTTTCTACCCACCTACTTATCCCTGCTGGAATGGGTGTGTTTATCCTGTGCCATCATTTAATGGAAGCATTTAATTTTCCTTCCATGTTTATAGGGGTTCAAAGTCAAGAGCTGGCCTATGATCTAGAGGTACTTTGGACTTGGACTTCCCAGCAATGCTGCAACTGTTAGGACTTCAGCAGCCCTTAGAGACAGATTGTATTGTTGACAAAGGGATGCCCAGGACTCTTTTGGGGGCCTGGGGTAGAATGTTATGGTTTCTATCTAAATGCCCCCCCCCCAATCTCATGTTGTCCCAGGTAGAGCTTTTGAGAGTGGACTGCATCATGGGGCTTACTGTTGTCAGTGAATTAATCAACAAATGAGTTTAACTGCCTTGGTATTAGGAGGCAAGAGCTGCTCAGAAGAGGTTGGTCACTGGGAGAAAGGCCTGGAAAGGTTTATCTCTTCTGTATCCTTTTCTCTCTCTGCTTCCCGTGTGATATCTTTCTGAGCAACCAGCCTCTGCCACCCACCAATCAACTAGGGACTGAAACCTCTATAAACTGTGACTCCAAATAAACTCTTGCCCTTTTCTCCTTTAATTTGGGAACCTTGGGGGTTTTTGGAACTGGGAATCAAACTTGGGACATTGTGCTCACCAGGCAGGTGCCATGCCACTGAGCTATCCCCCTGGCTTATGTGGGGTATTTTGTCTGAGCAAAGAAGAAAGTAACTAAGGCAGTTCATGCATTGAACTTTGGTCCTCAGTATGGTGGGAGGTGGTAGTCTTTAAGAGCTGGAGCCTGATGGGAAGCCCCAAGGCCATGGAGGCCTGACCTCAGAAAGGGTCACATGACCCCAGCCCTTACTTCTGGTTTAAAGATTCCCTCAAACATGTGTTCTTATCATAATATGATCCCCCCAAGGGGGTTATTTCCACAACTAGATGGAGGCCAGTGCCACCCTCCTTTGAAACAGCTAGATATACCTTTAGGAAGTCAGCCTGCCCCACTTCATTGTAGTGATACAAAATAGAAATAAACACTGTGACATCTCTTTAAAGAATCATTCTTTCCTTCAGCAATGAATATTAACTTTCTCACTTTCAGTCTCAGTCATTTATTTTTCAAACAATAGCCAAGATTCCCCTTCTCAAGTCTCAGTATCAGACCCCTTCCCAATATGTAAACCTATCTAGCATCACTTTTGATTTTTAAAGTTCCTTAAGGGACAAAAAGATAAACTTTGTGTATTGTTTTGCGAAATATAAACAAAGCGGGAGGCGCTTCATAAATAATGCATTACAGTAGCATGACTTTGAAAATATGCTTCATGCATAGCAGCAGCTGAAGCTTTCAGCCTAATTAAAAATGAAAACACTATTATAATCAGAAATTACATCTAAGTTATCCAATTAGAATGCCTGATAGTAAGAAAAGCATTCAAAATGCTGCCTTTTAGAAATGAGCTTAATTTTTCTTCTCCTATTACTCAAAGATAAAAGGAGCTTCTTTATGTATTGTGTTCGAAGATACATGGACCATACCATCTCATTTGGACTTCTTTGTTAGCAGCTTTAAATCCATAGATTTCAGTCATGTGGTATTTCGTCGAGAAGACAATTTGTTAGTGAGGTAATGTGTCATTCTGTGTTTTCTGTAAATTCTAGTCTTTGCCTTTGACCACAGCAGCTACTTCACTTTTCTCTCTCACTTCTACTGCACTCCCACCCCAGAGGAACCTGCCAAAGCAAACCCATTGCCTCAGTTACTCTTCTCTTGTTGCTGGGACAAATACCTGACACATGAAGTGAAGGAAGGAAATGATTATTTAGCTCACAGTTAGTGGAGGTTTCAGTCCACACCAGCTGGCTCCAAGGCAGAGGAGCACAGGCGAGAGAGCAAACTTTCATGGTGGCAGCAAAGAGCAAAGAGCAAAGGAGGCCTAGGAGCAACAATGGCTACAGAGAGCAAGTCTGTCTCCCTCAAGTTGCATTCAGGCTCTCAGCCCTAGGCTGGGAGTAGTAATCACACCCATAATCCCAGCAGCACTCATACCCATAATCCCAGTGGATCTTGAGTTAATCACAAACTCTGCAAGTCTGCCCCATGATTGTATGAGGCTTTGGGGGACAACTAGACACAAACCATGACACCCAAGAGGTTCATTTTTTATCTGGGCTTTTCTTTCCAGAGTCCTGCATGCAAAAGCCCTCAATATTTCCCAGAACACATTGATTGTAAAGTCACTTTTCTATGATTATTTGTAGCTACCACAATAATCATCTGGCATAATAAACATCCTTCCTATCTACTGCCATTTATTTGTTTTGCTATCTTTTTTTTTATTCCTCTTCTGATTGTGGTTCTCTATGTAAAGAAGTATTTTTTTTCCCCCAAAGTCAGTGTGTCTTCTATTAAAAATAAAGTCCTTTTCTAGCAGGTAATGAGGGCACTAAGTCTATTTCAGATTAAATTGGAGTTGCTTGTTTGCAAGAGCTGAATATATTTTATTAATTTACAGAAGATGGATTGCTTTATTGGCGATTTAACAATACTTGAAAATGTTTTGCAGTAACCAAGTGTTCTTCTGTAAACACAGTACACACAGAATTTTAAGTACAGATGTCTATTGCCAGCCTCGGTTAATAAATTAGGATTTCCAGGTGATAGAATGTAATTTATCCCCCTTCTAAAGTTTTCCAGAAAATCTACATTTTCTAACAGGTTTGGGATTAAAGAGCACTGTAACCCAAACAATACATGATAAAGCAAACTAATCTACAAACCAAACATTAAAGTCCACATTCAGAAGGATAGGATTGGAGGCAGAAGGAAGGGTTTTGATTTTGAAGAGAAAAAAAAGTTCATTTTCTCTAAAACTACTGGTATCAAACAATGATGACAGGCTTATGGGATTTATTAGAGTTGTTACTTTCTGCTGAGCGAAAAGAGCAATAGGAAAGATTCATCGGAGGAGACCCAAATGTCTTCTTAGCTTGTTTACCGAGATCAGCAATTTTTCTGTGTAGGGTGAGAGAACAGTATTTTAGGGTTTAGAGTTGCTACCGTTTCTGCTACAGCAATGAATTCTGCCATTGTAGTATAAGCAGCTATAGACGATGCATAACATCTGAGTATGGCAACATTCTAATAAAACTGTATTTCTGAAAACAGGCAGAAGACTGGATATAGTCTTCAACTACACTCGGTTTGGTATGCTAAAACATAA
This sequence comes from Tympanoctomys barrerae, assembly GCA_002564285.1. NCBI lineage: Eukaryota > Metazoa > Chordata > Mammalia > Rodentia > Octodontidae > Tympanoctomys > Tympanoctomys barrerae. The sequence continues at coordinate 9,531 of NDGN011503759.1, forward strand.
ACAGAATTTCATATTGTTTTCATTTTTTTAAAGAATACAAAACAGTGAAAAAATAGTATTAGAAATGATACAAACTTTCATATTGTTGAGGGACAGAGACCACATTTTCTACTAACATAAATACTTTGCAGGACAGAAGTTTATCTACATAGTAGAAGCTTTTTTTTGCTCCCTTTGAATGAATGCATTTCTTCTGAAATTTATAGATTAGCTTTATTTGTTTTATGACATGTTTAAGTTACCAATAAATACAATGTTTATGAGAAAATATATTTAAAATGTATGTTTGCTTTATGTTATTCATAATAATCCATTTGTATTGTCCAGCATTAGACAGACAACAATATTGAGTTAATCAATATTGGCACTTATGCTATAGACATATCTTCAACTATTACAGATGGGGAAATACAGTGGGGTCAGTTACCAAAATCTATTATGGCTGATTTTGAAATGGAACTGCTATGGTGGATTAGCTAAATTATATTAACTTCAAACACAGTTCATCTTTCTTTAAAACAATTACAACCAAACATTTTAGTAACTCAGCAGTAAAAACATATACTGTGTTAGGCTTGAGAAAAGTACAGCAATTAACTAAGAGTTCTTTCATGGATGGAAACTTCCAGCATTAGTTTTGGTATTATGAAAGATGCTCCAGTTGTGAAGAATTGATGGGCTTATATGGTTCACTCCTACAGCGCTTCACATTAACCTAGTGAAGTTTAATCAGTAAACTTATAGACCCTTTCTGGTAAAAATAACAACACTAAAAAAATTCCCAAGTTTTAACTATAAATAACTCTAGATAACTTCAACTAAGAAGAGTATTAAAATTAGAAAACTAAATTCTAATGTGCTCCTGTGAATCCAGGAAAGAGACAGATGCCAAAATCTGAAATAGCCTAAAGGCAAGAATCAGGATTATGATACCTAAAGCTGAAAAGAATAGAATATAGGAGACAATTATAAATCTTCACTAAAGAGGCATGAAGATGGGAAAATCTGACTCAGAGGAGCAGTTCCCTTTGTCATGAAATATTAGAGACAAGTCATAGTAGCCAATGCTTGATTTTAAAGAGGAGAAAATTAGTTTCCAGATATTCAATAACGTAAAAAAAAAAAAAATTCTTTCAGAGCTGACTTAGAATTCAGGCCTTCCATTATCAGTTTCCACTGGGGTCTTTGCCCCTCTGCTATAGCTCTTCTAGAAGGAGGGCGAGGCGTACATGGAAGGCCACAGTCTCCGCCAGCCAGTTATTCACCGGAGAATGAGTGTGCATGTTCCTCATCAGCCAAGCAGCTCGCAGAGAATGAAAACCAGCCTGATTTTATTGGTGTGATGCTAGGGGAAAACGTCCTCAGGATTTTGAAACAACTATCATAAAAGCCACGGCTAAACATAGAGCAAATTCATGAAGAGAGAGGAATGAGACTGCCATGTTTACTTTTCTTTTATGTTTTCCTTCCTCACTTGTACATTCACGATCTATCAACAAGAGCAAGAACAAAACTAAGAAAAAATTGAGATGACCTACATAAAACTTGAAAACTGACTCCTCAGCCTTCAGCATTTAGTTGCTGCCTTTTTCCAAGCTTCCCATTAGGTCTACTATCCAACAATGAAATAGAACACAAGCAGCAAAACAGCATCTGGAGGCTGAGTGAGAAGGGAACCCGACCCTCAAGGATAAAGTCACAAGGAATTATGAACTCTAAGAAACCGTGCTTCTTTTGCTTTAGTTCTTTAAATTTTAAAGGACTTTAAACCTAAACGCTTATTGCATCCATTGTTTTCTGAACTTCATAGGCTTCCTTCTTATCTTCTTGTTAGATTCACTTCATTGAAATAGAGCCAGGAAAATCGTTTTCCTGGAACTTTTACTTTCCTGACAATTTCAGTTGTTCTCTGGCAACTTCTTTACATTGCCCCTACTTTTTCTGGACAAGTTTCTCCAGAAAGATTTTTTTTTTTAAATTTTTTATTTTGCAGAACCAGGAATTGAACTCAGGCCCTTGCGCTTGCCAGGGAAGCGCTTATTCCACTG
>NDGN011503759.1:11628-22504 GCA_002564285.1 Tympanoctomys barrerae
CTCAGGCCCTTGCGCTTGCCAGGGAAGCGCTTATTCCACTGAGCCATCTCCCCAGCCCAAGAAAGATATTTTAAACAAACACAGTTGTATTTACCATGCCACAGGCATCACGTGGATGTGACGATTTGGCTTTGGGCTTACGGTGACATGGTGGACCAAGAACTGTGCCAGAATTTATAAGGATCACAACCTATTTTGACATAGAAATTAGTTGCTATATTTATATTTTATAATTGGATTTAGATGTTTTCTCTTCAAAATGTTGCTTCATTCATGCTAATACAGAAGAGACCTGATGCTTACTCAGGCAACCTCTCAAAATTGTCCTGTAGCTTCCTCTTGGTTCCACACTACTCTCAGGATAGAACTAGGGTATTTATTTTGCATTCTTGCATCTCAAAAAAACTCCAGTGTTGAAACATTATGCAAGATGTCATTTAACTTTATAAAGTGAAATTTTGCTTTGATTAAAGGAAGCAAGCTATGCTATTTGGACACGAGTGCAGCATAACAGGTTGAGCAGACTCTCATACTTGACGTCAAAAGAAATTTACTCTTATTCTGGCTCAGGAAGCAGAGGAAAGTCCAAGTCTTTTAACTTTCTATGGCTTCAGCGTTCATCTGAAAAAAGGGATCCCGGATAGTGTCAAATTCAATTTGATGATTACATGATTCTTAAATATGTGAAAAGAAAATGATAATATTCATGGAGTTAAATCTAATTTTCAGTATTTTATTTTTAAAGGAACAAAGAATTCTCCAAATTCAAAAAATCTTTATTTGGGACTGAAGCTAAAATCTTGCTCAACTAAGACACCTCTTTCTCGGGTTAGGGTTAGAGTTAGGGTTAGGGTTAGGGTCCCCTAATTGGTCATCCACACAGATAGACATGCACAATTCAGCAGGGTGCCGGGGTATTTCGCACTTCACTATGGGTATTTCAGAACATGCTGCCCTTGGACATCCCTGGTAAACAGCTGATGGGCAGGTGTATTTTCAAGGTTGGGCTTCTAGTGAGGGCTCTATGACATGTCAGCTACCTAAGGAAAGAGAAGAGAGAAGGGCACAAAGAGCCCTGACCGCTTTCTTACAATCTATTCTGGTGTGAACCATTCTAGAACTTTGGGAACTAACAATCCTTTTTGAAGTCTCAATGTCACTTAAGAACCATCATCTCTCAACAGTGTCACATCAGGTAAGACTCTCCAACACACAAAATGTAGCACGCAGGTCATCAGATCATAGCAGAGACTCACTGATCACTTTACCTTTGAAGTAGTACAGCAAACTGAAAGGGATGGGCCAGACAAGGGTTTTCTATTTGAGCTGCAGATCGACTAGCACAGTGGTTAGATAGTAATGCCACCAGTGCAAAGACATGGGCGCTGGAAGAGGCTGTAAGGCTTACGTACTAATGGACTAGTGGTGCCAAAAAGTAATACTAGTTTACAGTGAGGTAAATTTTCAGAGAGTAATTTTTAACATCGTTTATGTTATCTTACAAACATGAAGTTCAGAAGCGAAGAATAATTATCCAAAGTTGATGAAGAGGTTGAAATATAAAGTAGTAGGTTCTACCACGGGGCTGCTGATGCAGCAGGAAATTTGATTCTCACCTTTTAACTCCTGCGCTATCCCCAGCCAACACCAGGAGATAAAAGTCAGACCACGGTGACTCCCTTCTACAAAACGATTCGAATTTTCTCTGCAACTACCCATCTGACTACAAATAAATTTCCCATCTAACATGTTTTAGAATTCAGATCTGAAATTGCCAATTAGACAGGTTTCTCAGTTTTAGGAAAAATTTTCAATTAGTTGTTCATTCCAGGTGGTTCTTAGTGCTTCTGATTAATCAGATTTGCCCTTTATTGCAATTTGGCTATTTCCCTGGAGAAAATCAAATTCACTGTTTAATTCTTGAAACTGTTCATTTATAAATTTACAATTTACAGCTCTCCATTACAATAAATCTGGCAATTCTAAAACATATACCTCCAGAATTTCAAAGCAGAAAGCAGCCCCTGAAGCACAAAAACTTGATTGGCCAATATAGTGAACATGAATCTGAGAATCTATGGAAATAGTGAATACAAGCTTCAGGCAGGGAATCAAAGTCTACATCGTCAGTGATAAGTCAATTTGATATTACACACCCTCACCACAAACTATAAGATACTCTACTTCCCAAGATAGCATAATCCCTGTATAGCCATGAAAAAAATTAAAAATAAAACCCAGACAGGTCATAATTGAAGAACGTTCTACAAATATCTTCATTGGTAATTCTCGATCCTTTCCAAGCTATCATATATAAGAATCAGCTGAGAAAGTGTCACAGCCAGGAGGAACATAAGGAATCTTGATAAATAATGTATATTGAGATTCTGAAATGAAATATTATATAAAATATAATAAAGTACTTTATTTAGCCTATGATTAAGAATTGATACTGGTTCACTTAATTGTAACAAATGGCCTATACTGGTATGGGAGTTTTTTAATAGGGGAACAATCTCAAACAATATAAGAATTATATGACTTAGTAAGTGTACATTTTGGGTTTATTTCATGAGAGCCTACATAGGATGCCTCAGGAAAAAGGTATTAACCTAGTTCAAAAAATAGGCTGAGAACAATTTGATTATACACTATCACAAGAAAATTAAAGAGCCAAGTTCTGATGTAGGTGTTATGAATTATAAGCCCCTCTCATTCTACTACACAAAATTCAAGGTGAAAAAAAATATTTTTCAGGTTTTGATAGATAAGACCTCATGCAGAGAGGAGGGGCAGCACTCAGACAATCAGGGCTTGGCTAACAAGCATGCCAGTGCTTCGCAGGAAAGGCACAAAACAGATGAGGGCAGAGGGATGAAAGGCAGTAATGGCACAGTCTAGAGCTCAACCACTGGTGATGGTGCCCGGATTCTCATTTCATGCTTGGCAACTCTGATTCCATGAACCCTGGCAAGGCAGTTAGCCATTCTGAATACCACATTCTCTATTCTTGCAATGAAGATAAGAGAATTTAACTTACCAAACACTGGCAATGAAAGTGAGTACATAGGTCACTGCGCGCAGGCAATGAAGGCTGCACACGTTATTTTATCTCACTTCAGCACAGTCAAAACATCTGCAAATCAACTCAAACTCAACTGCTACTTCTGAGACTTGATGTGCTCATACTCAGAATATCACATCTGTATGACTTCTACCCATCGAGGATGCCCGAAGAGGAGTATGACCTGCGTTCCTCTGCTCACTTTGAAAACTTCATTTGGAGCTATTTTTCAGTGCAACAAACAAAGGTAAAGTCAACTTGAAAGGCTTTCCCTATGTTCAGGGCATGATGGGATATGCAATCCCAAGATGCCTTGGGAAGGAGGAATCACCAAGCTGCAGATCACTGTGCACCCAGGAGAAAGCTTTTAAGGCATGCTGTTTTGGGGAAGACAACAGCATCAATGCTGAAGACTTCCACAGCTGTTTTGTTGAAGTACTTTACAACACATACAAACTAAACCCATAAACCCCTTCCCTTTCTTCTCTGCCTTGTGCTTTCTGAGACAATAGCTCCGATGTCCAACAGCAGCAGCTGAGAACACTTTACTCCTGCCCTAGGTCAGGAATGACAGTGGCCAAAATTTATAGATAGAATCTTTAAACCTTTCACACCCACAGCAAGGAGTTATTGCCTTTGTTTTTACAAATAACTGATGATTAGAAAGATTAAGTCAGTTGGTGAAAGTCACAGTCAGAAAACAATTTTAAGCCTTATTATATTTTAGTGCTTGTTTTTTAAGCACAAATGTTATTGTGTTTAAAACTTTTCTCTGTAGTATCAACCAAGAGCCCGAGGCCAAAATATCAAGAAAGCATGAGCATGGTGGCATTTCCACAACAGGGGTCCACAGTAGTCATCTCAGGCCGAGGCATCAGATAAAGGCTTGAGCTCCCATACAGAGGCCCAGTGGCACCCAATTCTCCTCAACATGCACTGCATCATTGGAACAGGACCTGTTGACGTGTCTACAGCTCCACGGCAACTTCAGGCTCAACCAGCTTCTCTTTTCTATCCACAGCACCTCACAAAGCACCCACAAGGGTAAGTCAGGGCAGGAAATCAGGAGCGTGGAGTCATCCTCAGTGGGAGTTCCAACACACCCAGACCAACCAAGAGAAGAAACCCAACTTACAAACCACGCAGAGCAATTTGGAGAAATGGAAATGCACATGCCCCAATAAAACAAGAATTCAAAGACACAAGCAGGAGCCACACAAACAGCATCCTCAAGCTCTCAGTCCTCCTTTTATGGAGTCGGCAATGCCTGAGGGGTAGGCGCGTGCTAATCACTCTGCCATAATGAAGTCAAAAGGCTGCACCTATGATGAGGTCCCATTAAAGTGCAGGAAATGCAAGTTGAGGCCAATATGACCATCCTAAAGCCTTAAAAGACTACAGATAAACATTAGTCACCTGTAAAATTCACATAGCGCCATTGTAAGAAAAAAATGTTTACAGATTTCTTGCCAAAGCTGTCACCTACTGTGCAACTAAACAGAGATTGGCTTATACATGAAACATTTCATGCCAAATTCCTCTAGAGCCCTTATCACGAGAGCACCTACAAGGCTGCCTTTTATAAATAGTTATATTCCAAATCATCTGGACATCTCACCGGGAAAATAAGAAAAAGCATTTTAAAAAATAACAATTAAATGATTTTTCACTACATACATTTTAATTGTTCTTCTCTACATATTTGAAGCAGTAAAATTTCGTGCTGAAGCATCTTACCACCGACTGCTTGCTTTGCCACATGCAGCTCTGGTTTTATGAGGTGTAAGGAAAGGGGGGTGAAGGCAGGAACAGCAGCCTTCACCGTTCCTCCCACACTCTTAGTCTTCTCGTCTAGGTAAGAGGCATTGCCCCAGCTGAACAGTTTTCCTAAAAACAAAACTCAGAAAAGTAGACAGTGCCAACTGCTTTCACTACTACTGCAATACACGGACTCAATAAAACTGAACATCCCATGATTCTTAAAAATGAGATGAGGAAGATAAAAAGGAATGAATACCATGGGTATGGATCTTCTCTCTTAAGTACCTGATTATTCCGAAGCCTGTTGAATGCTCATTCTATGGAAATATTTCTACCTAAGCGTTAAGTTCCACTCTTACAAAACACAAGCCACAAGATAAAAATTGCCTTACTTTCCGGGTATGTGTTTCAGCTGCCTCAGAAATCCATCCCAAGGTAGCTGGTACATTCATTTAACATGCATGTTTTGGCTGAGTGATCCTTAACCTGGAGCAATTTCCACTCTCTACTGACTGGCAGCTGATACCTTCATCAATGCCAGAAAAATGCCATTTCTTACGGAGCTGTTTGCCCCCTTTCACTCGCTGCTTCGTCTTTTCATTTGCTGTAAGCATGATGAACTGGCAGATACACTGACTGACGGCCAAAGCCTGGCCGGGCAGTGGAGAGATTAAAAGGTTGCTTGCAGTCTGTGATATGGATTTGAAGGCAGACTGCCTCGAGGTTAGGTCGCCCCAATCACACTCTGCCACAGCTGCGAGTTTCAGCACCCAAGTACCAGCTGCAAACCTTGCCAGCTTTGTTGAAAGAGGGACACCTGCTCTGAATGGCTCTTGGAAGACGCTGGGAGAAAGCAATCTGAACTTGTCAGAAAAGCTGGCTCGGAGTCCCAGCTCTGCTCAGCACCTGCTGTGGAACCTGAGCAAGTCTTGTGAATGCCCATCCAGTTTCCTCATCTAGGCAGCGAAGGTTTTAATGCCCCTTTCCATGTGCTGGATAATGGAAGAGATGAAGAATGGGGCTTCCAAAGGAGCTAGACACTAAGGAGAGTTAATCCCATCAGCGTATTACGGAAGATTTCTGTGTTACACTGCGAAATATTTCTCCTACTATTTTACTTCAAAGTACACAGGGGATGCTATTATTTTAAAATGTTGTTTTCTTCATGGTTTCCACACAACTATCACAAGGATAAAGACCCCTTTCATACATACTCATGAGTCACTTAGTGATGAGGAAGTGCTCTGGGAAGTGCACCTGTGTGCGACCTGTGACGTCACTGAGCTAACGTCACACAGAGTAGTACACAGACCTAGAGGGTGTGGCCCACTAGACACCTAGGCCATTATTTTAATTAAAAAACTTTTTACTGTGTATGCTTTTTTGATAAATATTAAGACACACAGTAGCCTAAGGCTACACAGGGTCAAGATCATCCGTATCACTGCCATCGCCTCTTGTCCTAGCAGAAAGTTTTCAGCAAAAATAATGTGCATGGAGCAGGCCTTTCCTATGATACCAAGGCCTTCTGGACACTTCCTGAATGAACTGCCTTCCCACGGCTGTTTTGCAAGTCAACTTTTTTTTAAAATGTAGGAATATTTCCTAAAGTAATTTTTAAGGTGTAGCATAATAAATACATTTGCCAGTAACGTAGTCATTTATTATCAAGTATTAAGGACTGCACAGGTTACAGGGTTTACTCTACCATGACCGTTAACGTGGTAGAGTTCATTATACCAGCATCCTCACAAATGCTTGCGCAATGCATTTTGATACATGTCCATGGCTAATGGTAACAGATCATGGAATTGTTCATTTCCTTTACAGTCTTAGAGAACGTCTAGTAAATGTGGTCTGTAAGGGACCAAAAAGTCTTACACATTACCATCTTTCATGTGGCACATGAAATCCCATGTGAACATGCAACACGCACACCAATCACACAGCTGAATGTGGATCAGTAACAGAGCCCCTTTGCTGTTGGTTGGTATTTTACCAGGTTAGTCATTCATGTTAAAGCAGGACATAAAAGTCCAGGCCCCTGGTAAGGGAATGCTGTGAATTTTATCAGTCGTTGTCCTTTCCATGTGGCCCCTTCGATAGTCCCATACATGTTCCCATACTGAATGTCAGCCATGTATTGGCCTCTTCATCCACAAAAGTTAATCATCATAGCCGACTCACTTTACAGAGGATTGTGAGGCTCTGTGAAGGGAGTGGAACTGCACAGACTAGTAAATGATGCAAACCAGGGTTGAAATCCTCATTCACTGGATACCAGAACTCAGGTCTTCCATGTAAAGGAGTCTCGTTTCTTATACTTCGTAATGAGCACAAGCAGGATAGCCTTATCAGGAAATCCGTTGCACAGAATGTCCCCCTTACTTTTACTACATTCTCCAACAGAGAATCAAACAGTTGTGCTAAAGTCAAGAATCTATCAATTTCCAGTAACCATCCCCCAATCACTTCAAGCAGTTTGCATTTTTTGTAGCTCTTCATCAGAAAACATTCATCAAGAGTCTATTAGAACCTAAAGAACATCTTTCCTTTTTCTTTTTAAATATCTCTTGTGCTGCATCAGTAGACAGATCTTTGGTTGGTTTATGAAATGCAACATCTGACCCTTGTTTTCTGGGGAAAACAAACTGCAATGACTTGAAGTTGAGTATGTGAATACTGCTGCACTCACACACATTTTTGATTTTATTTGTTTATTTGTTGTTTTTTTTTAATTATTCTAGGGAAAACACTGACCAACAGTCCAAGCTCCCTCCCAGTCTCTCCCTCAAGGTACTTTTCCTGATAATATGGCTCAACTATGAATGTAGAAGGGAGGAGGGGGGAGAAAGAACTCCAGAGTTAGAGAATAGAGAGAAATAAAAATGCAGACTTCAAAGACAAAAAAGCCACAACCCAAACCAAATTTTAAATCCTCAAAATTGGCAGCACAAAATCAAAACTCTCTCCAGACTTGCATTGTGGCAGTCTGAATGCTCCCCAAAACAACTGTGCCCAAGACTTTAGGAAAATAGATATACGATAAAAGTAACTAGACACACACAGAACAGCCAACTTCAGGTAACTATTTTGGATTGCAAATGAGGACAAATTTAAAGTTCAAACAATCTGATAAAATATCCATTTGGAAACTGAAAAAAAAAATCCATTATAAGCTAACTGGATTATCCAATTTGATAATGTCCCAAGATTCACCTGGCTATTTTTACTTATTGAAACTGTGTATGCTCCAAAGAGAAATCTTAATTTTATTCACTCATTGGGGTCTATCTTAATAAGCTATACATTGTATTTTCTGATGTGGTGGTTATTCTATGTTTTAGACCTAAAAATAATAGCCATGCTACTAGCAAGATACTACTTGGATGCCTTCTAATTAATGTCATGAAAAAACTTAGCCTAAAGTCCTAGTGGATGAAAAGGAGAAATAGGTGAGGTGGACCCAGAAATACTGATGACACAAGACACAAAGCAAGTTATGTGCTTGCTAGATATGACTCTCATTTGAATTAGGGGCCCCCGACACCCCTGTGGGCCACAGAGGTGAAACTGAGTGGTGGGATTGCTAATAAAGCTTGCCCTGTGTTTCAGCCACTCCTACATTATGGCCTGAGCTCTGCCTGGTATCACTGAGGCCAGCAGTGGCATTAGATTCTCCTAGGAGAGTGACGTCTGCCAACAACTGAAGATGTGAGGGGTTAGGGATCTCTACTCCTTATGACCTAATGTATGATGGATGAGGTCAGACTGAGGTCTTGATGCTAACGGTGGAGAATGCCATTATATGAATTTCAAACATATACTAATAAGACAAGAGAAATTGAAAAAAATGACCACTCCTTCACTGGTTCACATAAAAACTCATCCACAAAACTAGGCACTGGTATTGAAAATGGTTGGGCATTTCTAATGTCATATCAATTATTACTATACTCTCTTTTAAACAATATTTTTAAGAAAAAGTAAAAAGAGAGAGATAAGAACAAATTTAAGGTTTCTTGAAAGCAAGTGGTAAAATTGAATCATATGTTCAACCTTACATAACTATATCTGTTAATCTGAGCAGCAGATTCGGTAATAAAAATAGATAATATATCAACCATTATTAATCAGCTTTTGCTTTGAAAATCTGTATTGTTGTACATTACCCTGTTTGTCTTTGTTTCTGATTATTGTCCTTGCTTTTGTTTTTACTTTTCAAAATAAAAAAGAATTGAATTAAATTAAAAAAAAATAAAATGAATTTAAGAATAAAAAGAAAATCCCAAACAGTTCGGTACTTCTGTCTTAAATGAAATTTATTATGTTCAACTTAGAATGAAAGAATTATATATGTAACGTTATAAACTGACACCCTAAGGTACAAATGACTTAAGTATTGTCGACCATGGACTTTGTTTTAGTTTTCCGGTAGCTTGTGCCATTAGGGTGGACTATTACATTTCTAAGTACCAGGCAGTATCGCTTGAAGTTCATCACAAATTCACAGGCACAGTTTATTCACCTGTTTAAGTGTCTGTTGGACTATGCTGCTCAACATGGTTTTGTGCTTTAACTCCTTAAGGATTCCCTCTAAAGGCTCCAAAGTTGTGTTTCTTTAATTTCTTGGCTTTGCAAAACATCTAAAGTACAATTCATACCTTTCTCTAAAATTAAAATGTGAGAGACTAAACCACCTGAAATTTTAAGATAGCTAATGGAAGTGAATTGTATGCATAATGTGTACAAGAAAATGAGAGGGAGATTAATACATTTCAGTGCCATGATTCTGGGCAATCAAAAAATATTTATCAGTTATTAACACTTTTTCATGTATTCAGCACAGGGTCTCACTATGCAGTGCAGATGCAATGATCCGCCTGTCCCAGCCTCCCCATCACTGGGATTACAAGTGTGCCCCACCATACCAGGACTCAGTGACCAGCACAGCATGCCCTGGGGCGGGGTTGGTGTGGCCCATAGTGCTAGCGATGGAACTCCAGTCCCTGCACTTGCCTAAGCAGTCATTTAGTCTGCTAAGCTATCTCACCAGCCCTCATATCACTTTTAATAAGTATATAAAGGCCAATTATAGGGATCCAGAATCCCTAGTTTGCTCCCTTATAAAGATCAAGCCTGTTTGCGGTTTATTTCATTGTTGATTACAGCATATGAAGTGTCACACTTCCCAGTATAAGAATTAAGGTTCCATTAAGTTTACAACTGACAAAAGATACTAAAGCCAGGCATTGTACCTGGGCTACAAAGTGAGCTCAAGGCCAGCATGACTAGTATAGTGAGACACTGTTTCAACAAGAATTAAAAAAAAGAAGTGGGGGGGATTTTACCCAATTTGGCTGTCACACATCATTGTAAGTACTAGAACTATAACATGTAACACTGCATATGTACATGGAAGAAATGGCTTTTATTTTTTCCATATGTCAGGTCAAAATAGCTGGGAAGGGTTTGGTTTTGACACTCGCAGAGAAAAGAGAAACAACTTTGAAAGTTATTGTTATTGAAGTACACCAAAAATTAAAAAAAAAAAACCAAAAACCCAGCTTCCATTTTATTGCCATTTAAATAAGCCCTTACCTTTCTCTGCTTTCTCAGATTGTGCACTTGTCTGCTTGGTGTTCACTCATCAAAGCCTACGAATGTTCACTACTTCCTGCATTCCTGATGCCTGGCGTTTGGGGTCCCTGGGCTTCCTCATTCATACATATATATATATATATATATATATATATATATATATATATATGTAGCAATGAGATAGTTTCAAAACAGGTTAGTAGTACAGTTATAATAATTAATACATTGCATATTCTTGTCTTTGTAGTAATTCCTAGTACAAGATGCAGACATGATACCCTATCTAAACACTATTAGTTCAAAACCTTCTTCTCATTGAACTAAGAGAAAGTAGCTATATAGTGGAAATATATATATTTTTTCACCTACAAAATGATCCATTTATATCCCTTTTTTGTTTACTTTTGTCAGAGATGTGTATTCCATTGCCATTTATATATTGTAGGTGCA
>NDGN011503760.1:9733-19917 GCA_002564285.1 Tympanoctomys barrerae
CTACCTACCTACCTACCTACCTACCTACCTACCTACCTATCTATCTGATATAGGAATGAGATAGTCCCTCCAAATAATGAGTGAAATATTAAAATACCTAACCTGCTAGATGTCTGATACATCAAGTTTGTGTTCACTAAAATTAAAAAAAAAAAAAAAAAGGTTTTTGCTCTGTGCAACAAAGGGCTCATACCTACGAGCCTCTTACTTAGCCAGACCAGGCGTCTTCTTCCTTTGTGCTATGCTATCTTCTATAACTTGGATACTTCCAGGTTCAGCATCATCTTCTTGCTGTATGGCTGCCACTGGAACCTGATATTCCTTTGTCTGGACTCCCCCCAGCCGAGCAGTCCTAGCCGTGGAGCCCTCAAGTGGCATGATCTTTAATGAGACCTGGTCACAAAACTATTAGACCTGGACGAGTCCCGCGGGTGTCTCGTTCTTGGTCTGTGGAAGCCTGAGATGCCCAGCGTCTAAACGGCTCCTTTGGAAACAAATCACCTGCAGAGTCTTGTCCGCTTCATACCGGCAGCGTGTTACTGGTTTTGAGCCCTTCTTTTCATGACAAGGAGTTTGAGGACTGTCCCGCTCTGCAGTAACACGAGTAGCTTCCCGTGGGAGAAGGCAAGGAGATCAGAGTGAAGAGGCAGAACGACCAACGCAGCGAGCACCGGATCAGAGGGAGGCCAGCTTCGAGGTAGGCAGGATGGGTTATTGTCACGAAGTCCCAGTGACTATTTCCGAAATACTTATCTGTTTTCCCCTCTACATCAGTCAAGATCCAACCAGGAAAACTTCTTCAAATACTTTAGGAGAGAGATTTTCATATAAAGAATTTGTTGTGAAGGCGATGGAAAAGGTGAGAAGCCAAACAGGAGACAATGAGGCCGCCCACCGCTGGCCACAGCAGGAAACCACAGTGAACCCTGGGCTGCAGGGACAAAGGGAGGAAGCGGGGCTCCTGGAGGCGAGGCGGGGTCGTTGAGTGGAAGCCAGGACAGTGGCACGTGTGCACGGAGGTACCAGAGCCAAAGAGGAAACACGGCTGCTGCTGGAAGAGTCACCTGAGGCCTAGAGGGGAAAGGGTCTGAATTTTTCTTCCAGGTTTTTGGTTTCCTGTCGATAAACCACAGTGGCTAAAGCTAATCAAAAGCCAGCTTACAAGGAAGGTTGGCGGATGTAGCCCAGAGAACAGAACCCCTCTGTGGGAGAGCACACTGCCCCTGTTCAAGCTGAGAGCCTCAGCTCCCCTTCTTTGGACGGTTACAGAGTATTCGCGAGGCTTCTCCCTGACCCAAGAGTCTCCATTTCCCTTTCATTCTGCTGCGGCTAGAATGATGTTGGGAAAACATAAGAGTATATGTCCGGGCCTTGTGAAACTTAGGCTTTAATCATTGTAGGGAAACCTTGCCTCTGGTCCCTGTCCTCTTCTCTGGCTGTATTTGCCCCAACTTGCTCAATGGCTTGAGTGCGATGGAGGTTTCTGTGGGCACAGAGTGGTGTTGGCTAAGTGTTTGTCACTTCTGGGACATTGGAGGAAGACTCCCTTGCCAGATAGCAGGAGTGTCCTGGAGAGAGTGCATCGGAAACGCCGAGTAGGTGCCAGCTCCCAGCTCCTGCGTGCTCCTGAGGAGCAGCGGGAGGACCCAGCACCTATAGGAAGACCTTCCTCAGAGCCTCCTGGGAAATCAGTGGGCAGAGTTACAGGATGGTTTGGAAAAGATAGCAACTAGGTAGGGCAAAAGTCAGTGAGAATAGGGTGACTCTTAAAGAAATCCATCAGGTTGGCTACATCTGAAGAAAGTGAATTTATATTTTATGACAAAATTCAATGTCCAAAGGTGCTGCTTAGGCTGCTATTACTAAAAGTAATTTACCAGTCCAGTCCACATGTACCCATCATATATTCTGCTAGATACCTCTGCTAGATTCCCAGCAGAAAATAGGATTATGAAGGGCTCATTTCTGATAGGCTAGGCACTGGAATTTGTTTTCTAGGGGGTCAATCAAAATGAATGAAATATATATAATATATAATATATATTATAAATTATATATTATATATATCCCTCCTCCCAGGGAACAGTCAAATCCTAGAAGATACAGTGGATACAGCAAGCAGCTCAAATTGTGACTCTGAGAAATTAAAGACAATTTCCATGAACTTCCTGTAATTTCTAGATTTTTTAAAATACTTGTATTGATCAAGATCATGTGAATCTTCTTTGAACTTCCTTGATGTCTTTCTGAAATGTCAATCTCCCTTATTGTGTGATTAGAGAGTAATGATTCAATACTAGAAGGAAACCATTTCTTGAAATAATTATGTGGTTAAGTGCTGGGCAGATTACACAATGTGTTTACCTTGTTGCCGTAATATTCCTTGAACAGTTGAAGAAAATGAAGCTTAGTAGGTTAGGTGGTTTATCCAAATCTTCATAGCCAGTGAAGGAATTAGGATTTAGACCTAGGCCTCCTTCTTAGGACTCCATATTTTTCATCTATCAATAGACAATTTCAAAAAAGAATTACTTAGTATTGAATTCAGGTTTTTACACTAAGAATATAAAATGAGATTTGGCTTTATTTCTAAATAGAATCCTCCTAAAATTCTATATAGAGATCCCTGGAGTTCTTTCAGAAGCTTTATTTCATATTGAATTATAAGTACCATTTAATCTGTATCTCTAAAACTTCAGATATGACTATTACATCCTTAATCTGCCCAGTGTTTGGAAAACTGTGTTTATCATCTTATCTCAAGTCTTCAGCAAGAAATACTGGTTAGTAAATATGATGGTTCTGTTTTGGGAGATGTCTTGGGAATGTCAAATCTGAGGTGGGAATAAATGGGCAGCATGTGTTAGACAGTGCTGTTGAGAATTAATCCCACAGAAGAGGGAGAGGAGCAGAGCTTATCAAAGGGAAAACCTGACACAGGCAATCATCTTACCAAGAGATTACACAAGCTGCCTGCAAGGCCAGGGGTGAGGATGACCTCTCTGATCTGTGCTGGTTTGAGTAAAGGAGGCTTCTTGTGATCACCAGTCGCTGGGTCTTGAAAATTCCTGACTAGAAGGAGGTGCGACTGGGAGTGAGACTGCTTTACTTAGGTAAAACAATCCCAAAGAAGGACTGACAGGGAATTCCATTTTCTATGCTGTTTCTTAAAGTGTCAGGGCATTCACCACCATGATAAATGTGATCTCTAAAAATTATTTATTTATTTATTTAATGCACTTGGTACAGAGTCTTGCTATACAGCTTGGACTCATAGTGATCCTCCTGTCTCAGCCTCCCCAGTGCTGGGATTACAGGTATGCACCACCATGCCCAGACTAGTGGCCACTTGGGCACAGGGCCAGCAGGGCATGTGATGTCGAGGTTCAAACCCGGGTCCTTGTGCTCGCCAGGCAGGTGCTTAGACTGCCGAGCTATCTCTCCAGCCTAAGAAATGTAATTCTTAATAAATCTTTGAATGTATAAAAAATATGCTTAAAGGATTATAATGAATTGGTGAAACATGTAAATATACAAATATGTGAATGAGTATTTACTGTATATAATTATAAAATGCACGTATGTTGTACAGGCAGATGACAATGAGATTTGAAGGAATTAGCACATTGCTCAGTGCAGTGCTTACAGGAAAAGTGTGGGGTGCCTGTCCCTAGTTAAAATGGAACTACACCTTTGACTCCAGGAGGCTTTTCTTTTTTACTTTTGAAGATTACAAAATAGTGATAGAGAAAAAACAGCATTAGAAACAATATAAGATTTCACTAAACTAAGTAGTAGGAATTTAAAAAATGGACCCTGGACTGCATGTTACTGTCTGAACAACTAATCCGAACACAGCGTCAAGAGGTTTTTCTGACTCTTACTAAAAGGTAGGACGGATTCCAGGGCTACCAGTGAAGAGGATGCGAAGAGTAGTCATGTGTGTATTGTGCTGGGTGCGTAAGAGGCACTGAGCTGATAGAGTTTGCTTTTGTATGTTGATTAGTTCTAGAAGCTGATACTAAGTGAAGACAGTAAAATTAGAAAATCAACCTATGTTTTAAAAAAGAGCATTTAAAAAAAAACTCACCTCTTATTCTTCAGGGAATCACATCAGCCCTCCTTCTATTTACTTGGTCGTTTTCTTTCCATTTTTATCAACAAATACCTGGTCATATTCCAGAACACTGACAAAGCATGTTAGTCAGGAAATCAACCCAACTGACCACAGTTGACAAGTCTAGTCTCCGCATATCCAGGTTGGAAGGAAGGAAGGCTTAGGTGTTCATTCCCTTTGGGTTCAGTACATGGATACGGGGAGACTCAACCGTGCTCTCTCTCATTCTTTCTGTCCCTGCCTCTGACTCAGCATTGAGAATGAAGTGTGCTTGAGGCCTTCATGGCTCCTTGAAGTATAGTCCCTACTTTCCGGTGCTCAAGGGGCAGGTTTACTCTGTGCATCATGACTAAAAATCCAAATGGCTTCAATCTTGTTATGGTTTGTGTAGGTGTCCCCCAACACCTTATGTGATCACAGGGCTCTTCAGAGGAGACTGAACCTAGAGTGTGTGAGGTTGGGCTAAGCATGTGTGGTGACTAAAGCAGTCCACTCATTGGCTTAGCACCAATCTCAGAGGTCTGGACAAGATAAAAGGGGCAGAAAGACGCTGTTAAACTCTCTCGCTGCTTTTTTGTCTTCTGTCCTCTATGAGCTGTTCTCTGGGCAGCTGCCCTGCCTTGTACCTTGCTGATTATGGACTAAGACCTCTACAAACTGTGAGTTGAACAACCCTCTCTCTTTAACTTGGGATGTCAGATATTTTGTCTCAACAAGGAGAGCAAAGTAATGAAGATAAGTATATTCAAATGGTGCTGCAATAGACAAAAAAGGATGGATCGCCAGGCTGTGCCGTGGGTGCAGATGCTCAAAGAGACCTGGAGCACGTCATCCAGCTACAGTGAAATCCAAGGACTGGCGAGACAGCTCAGTGGGCTAAGTGCCTGCTTAGGCAAGCGCAAGGACTGGGGTTTGATCCTAAGTTCCACATGCTGTGCCAGCCCTGCCCCTGGGATGCACTGAGCCGGGGGCTGAGTCTGGGCATGGTAGTACACACCTATAATCCCAGAGCTGGGAAGGCTGAAAACAGGAGGATCACTAGGAGTCTAAGCTGCACTGTGAGACCCTGTACCAAAAACAGTGGAAGACGCAGAGTGAAATCCATCTTCACTGTTGACATTTTTTCTCTTTTTGAACTTCTGGACGATCAATTATATATGATTTCATTATTTTTATGTAAGGAAATTTTAGACAGGCTTCCAAGGTAGAGAATGAATCAAATATGTTTCTTTAGATTTTCAAAGTTTAGTTTTTATACTCACTCATTCATTCATTCCGTCAGTTGGTCCAAGGTCACTATTCGTTTGTATAAGTCATTATGCCTGACCAGACAACCCAGGTAATTTCTCTAAACAGTACAGAACTGTTATCATGCAGGCTGCATAATGTTTAAAAATTCAGAGTGGGACTGAAGGTACACCTCATGGGAGATAACATGCTACGCATGCGTAAGGCCCTAGATTCAACCCCCAGCACATACTCACACATGCATGCGTGCACGCACGCACACACACACACACACACACACACACACACACCACCACCACCACCACCACCCCCAGAAACAACAACAGAGAAAAACAGACACCTTAATATCTAGGATGATAGAATTTCAGTTGGCCTGATTATCATTATAGTGTAAGAGCAGATAACTGAGCTTCTGTTCTGTTTTTTTCTTAGTTTTCTCAAAATACTGCCACCTTAATCCAGCAGTTTGTCTTTCTTCTTCCTTCTCTGCAAAGTCCTCCATTGGGAGAGCACCCTAATTTATTCTCTTTCAGCGCGCTTTAAACTTTACTAAGCTGTCATTATCTCGTTAGGATTCCTTTTTTCCGGCTTATAATTTTATCCCATTTTTCCTACCTGTGTCCCTTCTATATACTGGAAATGACTTTCATCTTAACCTCTAATATTTTACTAGGGTTGATGTGTTCTAGAGACTCATTTCTATGTGTCAACAGACTTATTCTTTCTTTGTTGCTGTTGTTGACCCATTTTGTGGCCGTGGGCAAGTCAAGCTCCACGAACTGCAATTTTTCCATTTATAAAATGGGATAATAATACTTGCCTCCCACACGCCTCGAATGCTGTGAGAATTAAAAAGATAACATGTGCAAAGTGCTTGTAAAAACACAGCGTCTTTCATCTAAGGAAGGAGCTCAGAGTATTATTATTTTCGTTGCTATTGATGGCCACGTTCCCACATGGCTTTATTTTTATGGTGCGCTTTACTGGACTAGCCTTGACTCACAGGAATGAGAGACAGTGAAGATTTAGCAGGTCATCTGGTTCAAACTCATTGGTGAGGACTTCCTCCGTGCCAAGCTGTTGCACTTGAGTCTCCATTTTTAAGTCTCAAAGCTTCAAACACTGCATGGTCCCTTCTTTTTGCTTGACAGAAGAGTGGCTGTAAAGAGCAGTTCCACTGGCACCTTTCAATGTAGGTGTTTTCTGAACGACCCAATTAGATCAGCTCTTTGAATCTGTGACAGGAGGAAAGTTTAGCCTGATGTGAGGGTTACAGTTGTTTTCAGCACCATTTTATTGCTGTCCTGGGGAAGTAGAGGCACAAATCATTAGCTCTTCTGATGATGTTCTTTACAGTGTTCACCCCAAATGTTCCCTCTAGACATTTCCTCACTGCTGCCTCAAGGGAACTACCAAATCTGACTTCCAGATATCTTATTTCAAATGCAGTCAATTTGCTTTAAATTCAGTCCAGGAGATTAATTGAAAGGAATGTGTTAGCTTCAATCTTGTGAGCTACACAATTTGCTTTTGGCAGGTCTATAAGTTATGGCTGACTATGAACAGATTTTTAACAAATGCAGCACAGAAATATTTATTAAATTAATAAGTGAATCATTCATATCATATGTAACACAATTTCATCTAATTCAGTGAGAATTAGTCACATCAGTTGTTTGGGATTAGCATATTATCTATCTACTATCTATCTATCTATCTATCTATCTATCTGTCTATCATCTATGAATAAAGTGCTGCAAAGTATCACTACTTATGACATTAATACCACTACTTTCCTGACAGAAGCATCAGCCAAATGATACTTAGGTATGCTTCAGAAATCAGCCACTTACTCTTTGTTAGGAACTGAGAATAGATACATAAGGCAAACAAACATATTTCTCCTCTACTAAAGTTTGCTGACCACTTCAGCCAGGAAAAACTTTTTTCTTTCCTTTAGAAAGTTCATTTTTCATTCTTTTGCAGGAAAGAGAGGGAGAGAAAGAGAGAGAGAGAGAGAGAGAGAGAGAGAGAGAGAGAGAGGTCAAAATTAAATCAAACTCTTAAGTAATTTACTTTCTCCTGATTATGGTAATTTAATTAATTACTTGCACATATTAATCTGTTGAGTAAAACTAAACTTTTGTGTGCTGATTATTATTATTATTATCTGTTTAAATGTATTTAGAACAGGATGTACAGGGTCTCACTACACAGATTAGACTCGAAGTAGTCCTTCTGTTTTCAGCCTCCCCAGAGCTGGGATTACAGGTTCACACCACCACACGTAGTATCAAACAACATCTCAGCACACCCTGGGGGTGTGGGCCAGCAGGGTGATGCCGGGGATCAAACACAGTCTCTCAATCTGCCTAAGCAGGTGCTTTAATCCACTGAGCTATCTGGCTGGCCCAATTATTCTTGAAATACAGAATTTATGTCATTATTTTAAATGAAAAAGATTTCAGTTTTCTTTTTTGACAATCATCCTGCATTAGGACTATTGTTTGGAAATAAAACGTTGATAGTAACAAATAATCTCAGAATGCCACATTAGTAAGTGAATGCTATTCTGTAGTAGTTGTCTTTTGACAGTGTTTTTTCATGTTTCTAAAAGCAAGATTTATACACAAATAAGCAAACCTTTAAGCAAAGTTTTCTATTGGAGCAATATTCTTTATTTTACTTATTCATTTTTTGCTACTACCGGGGAGTGAATTCAGAACCTTTCACTTGCCAGGCAAAGTTATTCCATTGAGCTATCTCCCTAGTCCCCTATTCTTACTTTAAATAGTTTTGTTGTTGTTGTTGTTACTTTTATTTAGGTCATCAGATAAAGTTGTGTATATCTGTAGATTTTGTTTTTTGATCAATCCTTGAATTTTCTAATACCCAAGAATTCTGAACAATAATTAGCCTTGTCTAATAAGTGATCTAAGGCCATGGTTTTTGAGAGAGAATCCTCTTCTAAATTAAACCTGTCCAAGAACTAAATATCCCTTTAAAAAAATTCATAGAGAAATGAGGCTTTCTATTATGTGGTATGTGAGAAATTTAGACCTGTATCTTTTTTTGTTTGTTTGTTTTAGGGAAAGGTCTACAGGGTATTCAAGGTATTCAAGGTCTGATACTAGATCAGACTCATAGTGATCCGCCTGTTTATAGCCTCCAAAGAGCTGGGATGGCAGGTGTGTGCCACCAAGCCCAGTTTCAATTGCTGTGTAGTGTGCCCTGGGGGTAGGACCAGCACGGCAGGCCTAGGGATTGAACCCCTAGCCTCTGTGCCTGCTTGCAGATGCTTTAATCTGCTGAGCTATTTGGCCAGCCCAGATTGTACCTACATTCAAAACTTTTTTTTTTTTTTTTTTTTTTAATTTTATTTTAGGACAGGGTCTACAGCGTCCACAGTGTCTCACTACTAGATTGGACTTGTAGTGATCAACCTGTTGAAAGCCTCAAAAGAGCTGCGATTATAGGCGTGCACCACCATGCCCAGTCTCAATCATTGTCTCAGCGTGCCCCGGTGGCGGGGCCAGCACCGCACACCAGGGGTCCGACTCAGACCTCTGTGTCTGCTTAAGCATGGGCCACTCAAACTTTTTGAATGTTTGTCCATTGAAACTCGACCACAGAGCATTTGGCATTTCAAATATTTTTATGCGGCTTGTGTCCATATCATGACGTTGTTTGTGGTCAACTTTCTGGATTCTTTGCTCTTAAATTCCTTTTGTCTCAGTCTAGTAGCTGGGTAGTGAGAGAGGTGGTGGTGATTAGCTTGCTGAGTCAGCAGGAAGGAGCCCTATAATACCGTATAATTGTTTCTTTGATGTGTGGTGTGGCTAACATGCTTAAGATATTTAACTCAAGACCAGTTGAGTGCCAGACTGGGGAAAGGGAAGTACAACTGCTTTATATACTGTAGAACATGATCTGGCGAATCTCAGTCTAGACTTCGCCACTTTTTCCTTCACCTTTCTGTTTTTTCAAACTTCGCACAAGTGTGTAAGCCCTTAATTAGCAAATTCCTGGCCTAGACATACGAAAGCAAACAATGTCACTGTCAGTCTGTGACTCACCTTCCCTTTTATGGTTTGCTTTTCCAGATAACTAGGAAATGAAAATCTTGGGGGAAAGCGTAATGGCGCAATGTAACTATCACTTTGGACAAAAGTGTGTTTTTGTGCCTTTAGACCTACAACATTGATTTATCAATTTAATGGATTAAAATTAGGGTTTAGCAGATTATCAGTTGCCATTATTCTCATTTCTGTAAGAAATATTTCGGTTAGGTCAAGCCCAGGAGTTTCCAAGGAAGAGTACAAAGCCTGGAGTTGAGTTTTACTACTTTTTTTTCCTGTATATAATCACCAATTTCCTGCAGTGAACGTCTGTGCAATGGAAAATTATTATCTCTTTATAGATCTCAGCAGCGTGACATGGGAAGAACTTTGTTAGAGCTGTTGAGGATTTAACAGTCAGCCCTTGGATGAGTGATTCCAGTTCTGTAATCTCTGATTTGAAGACAACTGAATAGTAAGCCTGGGATACAGAAAAATCCGAGGACCCCTGTGGTCGTGGCCTGATGTGTAGTTCTGGCAGTGGATGGGTGAGAAAGAGGATGAATTGCCCCGAAAAGCAGCGACAATCAGTGGCCTCATGCTCTCAGATGAAAATATAGCACATGGAAAGATAAAATCAGATGATAAGATGCTGTGAAAATTCCACCAATACATGAGCTTTGTGCCTCTTATATATGTGCATATTTGATCAGATTAAATTCACATTAATTCACACTTTTTTTCCGGCTCTTCCTTTGGCA
>NDGN011503774.1:0-10640 GCA_002564285.1 Tympanoctomys barrerae
TGTGTGTGTGTGTGTGTGTGTGTGTGTATATATATATATATATTTTTTTTTTTAACTACAAAATGGTCTTTCATTTACATCCCCCTAGTCAGGACTTCTGGGTGAGGCTGAGTGCTGCTTTGAGAGGAGTCGCCTTAGAAAGAGTTCCCAAGCCCTGCCCACAGCTCATCCGGGGTCCATGGGTCCTTCCATTGGACATAATGTTTGGAAATAATGTCTAACATGCCTCTTTGCCCCTCACAACCTAAGCCGTACTTTGTCCCATTTTGTAGATAATAGCCCCATTCACTGCAAGTATTATTAAATACTGTGAGCCTTTCAGATTTCTCAAGTCCCTGCTTATTCCTAAATATAAGTTTGATCAGGATAGAATGTACAAGAAATTGCTTGATTCCATGTGCAAAGGTGATGGTATACCAACCAATGATTCAGTTAACATTTGAGTATGGAGCAGGCCATTCTGAGCCACCTGAGATAGGCCCCCAGGATGATGGCTCCCTCCTTATCCCCAGGCACTTTAATCATAGACAATGCTGTAAACATAGTAAAGAATAGACACACTTCAGTTGAGCACTACCCAGGCCACCCACAGAAGACAACTGCAGATGTCCACTTACTTTCAGAATTCAACAGTCCTACAGGTGAAGACACAAGTGCTTTGGAAAGTCAGGACAAGTATCAGGATGCACATACAGCCCAGGGAATGCACCCTGGGAACCCCAGAGCTCTATACCCTTCCCCATGAGGTCACCCTAAGCAACCTGAAGCACTGCCAGCTTGAAGTCTAAAAGTACCAGAGACCCTCTGGGGGCTTCTAAAGTAGCCCTTAGGAATGTTGCAAAGCATGAAAGCTCTTGCCCTCATAGAGAAAACATAGAAAGGGGAAGGATAGACTAGTGTGCCTCCGTTACTCTGTGGGTCCTGGATTTCAGACTTGGGCGCGAGGAGCAGGTGCTGCCCCAACCCCACCCTATGCTCCCTGGTGCATGGGCTTGCCTGAAACCTCAGAGCAATGCTGAACACAGTGTTAAACATGACCAAGAGGTGCAGCCTGGCACAAGTGTGAGGCAGCTCCCTGCTCCTGTGCCTGGGTCAGATGTGCATCTCCACCCTGCCTGGCCCCCACCTGCAATACAGTGTGAGGCAGCTCCCTGCTCCTAGGCCTGGGTCAGATGTGCATCTCCACCCTGCCTGGCCCCCACCTGCAATACAGATACCGAGCAGGCTCCTCGCCATGCACATCAGCCCTCCTGGCACAAGCCGTGTTACCAGCTACAGTTCCTTGTAAGCTCCATGTACCATCATCATGTCCAAACTACAACAAGCAACCTAGCAGCTGCCTGAGCACAAACTCATGCTCCCAAGGACAGATGCTGGGCAGGGGCCAGAAACACTGCAGGATGAGGGGCAGCCACATGTCCAGATAATCACAACTGTGTCTGACAATTTTCCCCTTCCCAAGAGTGGGCCTAATCATAGCAAGGCAGATATACTCAAGGCAAATTAAATGTACTCTGAGTCATTTCATTCAGGTTAAAATAACACTGCATTTTTTAAAATACAAATTTAAAAATTAGAAAATGATTAAGTGACAGAAACTTTTCACAAGAAAGGCAAGCATGGTCCTAACAGCATTAACAGAGGGGAACAGGACTCAAAGTTGTATCTGGTGAGCTCCAGTAATACTGAAGATAAAAAAGAAAGTACCTTCAAATTGTACTTCCTGCTCACAAATATTCATTAATCTATTCTTTGTGAAGCTGGCTCAGTGGAAGCCTGAGATCAAAAACATTTAATTGAGGGGCCAGGGAGATAGCTCAGTGGAATAAGAGCTTCCCTGGCAAGCACAAGGGTCTGAATTCAATCCCTGGTTCCACAAAAAAAAAAAGATTAATTGAGGTGAAAATGTCCCCTGTTCACCTTTGTTTTGTATTCCTAAAGTGACATTTGGGGAAATTCAGCACCTAGGACAACAGAAAATATGCTGAGAACACCAAGAGGCCATGAAGTGCCTTCTGCCAGAAGCCAGCACATTTTCCAGGCTGGATAGAGGACTCCTGTGGGCCCTGGGGTCTTCTCAGAGCAGAAAGCTCTCAGGCACAGCACAGTAGCTGCTGTTCTTTTCCCCTTCTGGGAAACATAGCATTTTTGATCTGACTAACCTTCTAATGATGCTGTCTCCCAAAGGCCATTTTCCTGTAAGTTCATACTACAAAATTCCCATTGAAACTACATCTGTAGAGAACTAACTTGTGGTTTATTCGTGAGTGAGTATATAAGAAGAGAGCAGAGTGGTGTCCCTAAAAGCAGGAGTCTTGAGAAGCTCACAGGAAGGAAAAGAAAGAAAATGCCCTCCCTAGGTTGCTACCAGAGAGGAGCCAACAAAAATGGGCTCTGGACTACTTCTCTGGGGTCCGAATACCAAGCACATTTCCAAGATGCCTGACTGTGCAAGTCTGGTTGGCTGGCAAGGGCCTGGCCTTCCTACAGATCAGCTGACTGCTTCAGCCCAGAATTCTCCACTGCCCCCCTCTGCTCTGCCAGCTGGACTAGCTCCTGCCTCCCTATCCACACCAGATCCAGGGCTGATCAAGGCATTCTGGTGGCCCCCAGACCCACCCCATATTCAACACAGGTCAAGCAAAGCTTTGTTCACCTTTTTCCAGAGTAGATGTACTGAAGGGCTCAGTCTCCACGGGCCTTCTCAGAGCCAACAAGCAGCTGTTGGGAGTCCAAGAACTCTCTGACACTCTGTCAGCTTGCAGATTCCTCACCTACCGGGCTCACCCCTGCTGGCCAGAGAAGCAGCATGCTGAATGATCCAGCCATCTCAAGCACAAGCAACACCAAGAAGGTGATCAGTTGGCCCTTTGCCCCTATTCCACTTACTCATACATAATATCACACATGTCATCATCTGCACATTAGTGATCTCAACCAGTAAAGGACTAGGACTGGCCCAGAGAGAAGAGGATGGAGATCCAGATAGCACCAGGGAGAGTCCCCTCCACAGCCAAGGACAGGCTAAGCTCCCTCCAGGATGGGCATGACATAAATCAACTTCCTGGAGTGTCCAGCACACTCCTCCATGCCAGCAACCCCCATGCCAACCCCTTCTGACTCAGGAATCTCAAGTGGAGGCTGCCCTACTCCAGAACACAGCAACTTTCAAGTCCCAAGACTAAAGGAGTCTCCTCAGATTGAGTTTTCCCAATTCAGCACCAGGGGCATTTAGGGCAAGGGGTCAGAGCATTAGCTTCAAACACTGGGGGCTTCCTCCAAACACATGGGCGACACTGTGAGCAGTCTTCTGTCCCTGGGGAGTACCCTGGCTCACATCTGTACTCCATGGTCCATGGGCCCACAGGCAAGACCATTTAGGATAGAAAGACCACTAGCTCCAACTCTTTGAGAGAGCTAGTCTAGCTGGCAGAGCTAAGGGGCAGGGCAGTGAAGGGTGATGGGCTGATGATGGGCAGCTGACCCAGGCATAGGCTAGGCCTTTGCCAACCAGCCAGACTTACATGGTCTTGGAAGCTCTGTTCAACCACTTGGGACAGCAAACATCCTTGTGACATCTAGCATTCTCTACATGGAGCCCTGTAGGGGCCTCAGCCTCCGGTCCATGGGACAGAAGAGTTCAGGAAGCTGCCTCCTACTCCTGGAAAGCAAAGCTCTCCGAGCACTGGTCCAGCCTCCTCTGCACAAGGAGCACACCCAGGGGGCCAAGCAGGTCCTGCCTTCATTGATAGCAGCATCTCAGCCAGACACCACAAGATTGTAATCCCTGCTCTCCACTCTTTTGTTTACCATTAATTAATGGGGCCATATGGAAGGAAGTGATAATCACAGTCAAGGACCAATGGGAAGGGAGTCTTGGTGACACGGAGCCTGGGGCTGAGAGAAGCATGTCCAAGACAGCCCCAGTCAGGGTGAAGGCCAAGCACCCCACTTCCTGGCACCTCCTAGGAGCAGAACATGCCCTTGAGCAAGAGCTCACCGCTCCTGTCACTACCTTCATGTTTGCCCCTACACCCTCCTGCCTTTTGTTCACTGGGTCACTAGTCTCAAAGACATCTTCAGGTTTCTCTAGTTTTTTAACTATTGGGGCAAAATTCCTCACCCCTTCTCCCAAAAAGATAATTAAAATCATCACTGTCATTACTGTCATTACAGTGACATAGTCTGATGCCCCAGAACTGACCTACATATAGCCACTCGCCTACCTCTCAGATGTTTTGTTTCAGAAATAAAACATCAACTTTACCAGCCAATGATATCTACCGCCTCTAAGGTGAGGCTGACAAGAAAAGCCCTGGTGACTCAGAAAGAGCCAGCAATGAGCATCTAACACTACACAGAAAACCGTCAAGTGCTTATTTATTTCCCTATTTTATGAAGAAGAAATTGAATTTGATGGACAGAACACAGGCCACAGCCCCAGAATATGCTGTCTGACTGGAAATGGCATTATGGCGTTCAAAGCTCAAACTGACTTCTTAGTCTTAAATATGCAAATTCAATTACACTGACATGACAACGACACTCCCCAGTCCCCCCTGCCACACCATGAGGAGCTAAGAACTGGGTGCTGTTTAATTCTGCACATCAATCCCACAGTCAAACACACCCTGGATATCACTCCTGAAGTTTAGAAGTATGCGACATGCAAAAACAAACTGCTCCTGGGAGCATCTTGCTCAGTACCTCGGGTGGGGGTCCCACATGAGATATTTGAACACCAGGTCCCTGCTTCAGAGAGATTTTCTGCTTAAAGGACCAGCATCCTTCTCAGGAACAGAGCCGCTGAGACTCATGGCCCAGGCACAGAAGAGGAATTCTGTGTTCCTCTTCCAGAATTGCACATAAAGTTTCCTGTCTTTATCCACAGCATCCACTTCCAATAATACCCTTTCTATCTGATGCACAACATGTCCACAAGAATCTCAGAGATGCAGGAGGGGCAGAAAAAGAGGAGGAACACAGAGACTGGGCAGACTGGAAAGAAAAGAAAGCCTCACCCTTCAGAGCAGTTTAAAAAGCCATACTCTGACCTGCTTTTCCTACAGAAAGAGCCTCCTTCTTAGAAATCAACTCTGCTCTCACCCTCCCCCATCTCTGTCCAAGGGGAAAAGCCAAGCACTGGGTGTCTGCCTTTGTCAGCAAAAGAACATAACATTGACTTACCTTTCCTCACAGCTATTGTCTGTCCTCTTTCAAAATGACATCACGGAAAGCAATCATGAAATTTACATGGGGGGTGCAGGGTGGACTGGGGGAGGGGAAGGCAGCTGCCTCCTTCGCAGCGGTCACATGTGGGGAAGCCTGTGTGCGGGTTTCAATTAAATATCTTCTCCCCTCCGTGTGCGAACTCCTAAGCCAGCTAAAGGCGATGTCTCATTTACTTAATGACCGCTCTCATTAGCAGCGGTGGCACGGGCTGGCGGAGGAGCCTCCTTTGTAAATACGCTACCCATGAACCCTTGGGGCTCCAATATATCTGTTTACTCTCTGAGGTGAAATAAATTTACAGTATAGCATCAGAAAGATGGATCTGCCAAACTGAGAGTGAGAGGTGTCCCAGCCCAATAGAGTCCCTGTCCACTGTTCCAAGTCACACCAATAGAAAGTGCCTACATCTGCTCACACTGAGCCATGATCAATATGCAGTATGATTGGGGTTTTTTAAATTGCAAAGCACACAAAAGGGCAGAGAGCATTCCAATCATCACGCTCATCCCCCTCTGCTTTCTCTGCCAGTGGTTCAGTCCAATAATTCCTAATAGCAACGACCGGAATGACAGATGCCCTGGGTTAGCATGGCTCCAGCGAAAGTGCTTTACAATATTTATTGGTGGTTAGGAATATGACCTCCCATCATAAAGAACAGGCTGCAGAATTTATTACTCAAACAAATGAAGAGTATTACATATGAGTTCATCTGCATATTTAAGTATAAAAGAATTTGAACTGATATTTTTTTGAGTTCATAAAAGCTACCTAAAGCCACAGATCAAAAAGGTAAAGTCATACATACAAAGAATAGACCAAAAATGATATTTGTTCTGTTTTAAAACTCTTCTTTTTGTGTAAATTTTTTAAACAACAAACCTCTCTTAAAGAGAACTTGGAAATCCTTGGGCACTGGTATTCTACACCTAAAAATGAGAAATTCATTTCAATCAGAGGGAAACACACTGCTCGAGTTTTCTGTTCTGTCTTTCTCTGAGTTTTCTCTCAGCCTATGAGCTAGCTATATAGGCTATACAGTGAACACTGAGAAGAGAAACGAATGACAAGAGAAACCACTGTGACACGTGTGCCAGTAGGGCTTACCAGTCAGTCTGCAGCCTGCTTAGCCACTTCTTCATGTGCCTATTGTGAGGATTTTTGCACATCAGGAATGAAAGCAGGAATTTCCCCAGTTAATTGTTACTCATAAACATTGTTTACCATTTTTCTATGTGCTTGTTTGGACCCCAAATTCTTTCTTATACTAATAAATCAGAATGTTCGTGTTGAAAACACAAGGGTGAAAATTGAACTCAGACCCTGTAAAAACACTCCCTACTGCAGCCACTTAGAAGGCCCACAGCACTCCTAGCTCAGAAGTTCATATGGAGATTTCAACAGACAGCAAATATCTTTTTATGATAAACTGTGCAGGACACAAAATCCTACTTGAGTGCACTAAAGGGCTTGGGCTGCAGAAATGTGAGTGAGACAAAGTGAGAGCATTTACTGTCCTCCAAAGAGAGCAGGCTGTGAAGGTCCCAGCCAGCGCTAGCCGAAACCCCCTCTTCTACAAAGCAATTACTTTAACATGCAGCTTGAGTTCTACACGTCACATACAAACCAAGTCACTTCATCCCAAAAACAACTATATTTGATTCTCACACATTAATCTGAACAAATAAAGTGAAAAATGTGTGCAGGAAAATTATGCAAATGGGGGAAAGGAAATAAATGAAGCTAGCAGCGGTCAAATTGAAGATGAAATATTAATTAGCCAAATGCGAACAGTTTGAGGCTTCTGCAGTGACTACCTACCATTTTTCTATTCTTTCACAAACTCATATCCATTTGCATAAAAGGACACATTCAGCTGAGAGCAAGCCTGAAAAGCCGTGTCTATCTCCTCTGGACATGCTGTGATGCTGGATATTTTACATCCCAAACCTTTGGCATTCAGAAATTCTATTAAACTCTTATCACCAGGCAGCAGGCTCAAGGCAGTCCTATATGCCATTGTTCCACAGAGAAGGTGAGATCAAAAGGAGGGCTGGTGCTGAATCAGCCTTACTCGTCAGCAGCATGCAAGGTTCTGGGAGAGCCATTAACTTCAGATATGTAATAATCAAACTTAAGAAACAACATGAGCACAGGCGACAACAGGGAGAAATCCATATGTGCAACAAAAGGACCTGGTGGAGCATCATTATTTTTTCAAGGAATGTAAATTGTATTTGCACACGCCTCAGCCTTTGAGCATTTCATATCCCCCTTGCAATGACTACAGGCTTCTGGAAGGGTCATCATGGTGGTCAGAACTGGGGTCGCAAACTCCACCTGGGGCTGCAGGAAGGAGTACTTCGAATGTGCTCGGAAACTTTAGGTCAGTGCCTGATGGCAGAATCTAGAGCCAGAAGGCCCACTGGAAGATCAGAGCTGTACAAGCATTTTCAGAAGATGAGTTTTGATAAGTAAAGGTTAACATTTTTAACTGACCATGCCAAGAGAACAAAGAGAGGATGGTGGAAAGGGGAAGGGAGGAGTTTGCCGCCAAGTTTCTCAGGAGTGCTGCCTCTCCGAGCCCAGGGAGGGAGCTTGAGCGGGTGGAGGCGCGAGGCAGGCTGATCAGCACTTTGGACAGCGTCCCCCGCCCCGCCCCCGCCGCGCTGGCTCTTTGTTCTCCGCTCGCAGAAGCTTCTCAGCTCGCACCAGGTCTGCGGTCGCTCAACTCCGGCTGAGTCAGTTTCCAGTCCAAGGCTCCCAAACAGCCCCTGCTTGTGACAACAGCAAGGTATAACCTAAAACTTTTTCTTATACTGGGTTGGGACTTTTTAAAATCATAAATCTTTTCCTTAATCAAGTATGGAGCACACTGTTCCTTGAAGTTTTCTTTTGTAAAAATCAAATGGGAATTTGCATGTGTCACTAGTTTTCAGTTTGAGAAGATCCCCAGGAAAACAAATGCTGTCTGACTGGCTGGAGGAAAGAGGAAACTAAAATCAAACTTGTGGCTGTGGCCTCTTTCTCTAAGAAAGTGCTCTTTGCAGGCTTGGGGCAAGCAGGCTTAATGATTGTTTGACTGGTAAGATCATTTCACATAAGGTGTAATTACTTGTGTAAATCTGCACACAGACATTCCAAGTGTCAGTTCATTTGCTTCATAAAAACTCTTTCAAGTAATTTTGGTCTAAACTTTCTGCATCTGTAATTGGCACCACCTTCTCCGGTGGCCAGCTGGGGGTGAGGTTTTCTTGTTTCCTTCTGAAAGCTTCCCCGCAGATGGGCGCCTGCCTTAATGCTGCCGGCGACAATTAGGGCGTTGTGTGCAGAGCCGAGATGGTCAGCATTAATATTGTATAGAACAGCTGAGGGCTGGGGGGTGCTGCCCCAGGCAGGCCCCGGCAGATGGAGCAAACAAAACCAGGAGCCACTTTACCCACACTCTGGGCTGACTTTGTGTGCCTGTCTCACACTCAGAAACATTTGGCAGCCAGTTTGTAAGACTCACACGTGCATATACTCACTCACACACAGCAACTGTGCGGATGACAAGGCTGTGGTAACAGTGGTAGCTGGCCACAGACCCTCTGCTAGAGAAGTCCCAGGTGGACACTGACACCCACACAAACAAGCCCTCGCACACTCGCTACCATCTCTTCACAGGCTCCTGGCTTAGCAAGGCTGCTGCCGCCCACTGCCCGCCTTGCCCGCCCACCTGCCAGAAAGCCGGAGTGCAAGTAAATTAAGGAGAAGACCCCGACTTCTCTACACTCCCAGCCTTCTACAAAGCCAGCAACTTTCCTGGGGCTCTGTGCAGCAGCACTTCTGCAAGCGTGAGATCCTGGCGGAGGAGCAGCTGGTTCCCAGGGCTGCCCGGCCCTTAGGAGGAAGCATGTGTCTGTCACTTCCTGATTGCCCAGAAAAGAGAAGTGAATGCTGATGGGGCATTCAGGCAGAAACATGTGAGCAGGCCTAGGGAAGGGTGTGAGGGGCTGGGGGTGGTACGCACCCAGGAAGCTCCCACAGCTCGTCATCCTGGCCCGATGAGTGAACCTCCTCTCCAAGGCACTTCGTTGTGGAAAAGTTGCTGTACAAACTTCTGTATTCCAGGGCCTTGGGAGCCCCACCACAAGCCAGCCAATCAAAACCTGGAGCAGATAATCACAAATTGATGCCCAGCAGCCTACCAATGAGGACCCTCTCCCTACACAATGGGCCTCAGCTCCAGACAATGGGCCCCGCCTGCAGGCCCAGGAAGGGGACTGGGAAGTTCCCCTCCCCACACTGACAGTGAGGGAAGGCAGTGTGGGGGCTGGGCTGTCAGACTAGGTCAAGCCTGAACCTTGGTGGGGACAATCACCATGGACTACATGTCCTAGCTTCCCCCTGACAGTGAGTCCTACCCCCACCCAGTCCCAAGAAGACACTGCAAGGGCAGGGAGGAGATGAGGAGACTGGATACCCTTGGGAGGTGATGTTACTCCCTGGACACCTCAGAAGGCCTTGTAGGATAGCCCATGTAAGAGGAGGGCAAAAGGAGCTGGACCCTGGGGACTTGGACATCCCAACACCTCCCTCCAGATGGGAGTTGAGAGGAGCAGCCTGGAAGCTGGGGAGACCTCCTCTAGAATGATTTCTCCACCTCACCCCATAGCCAAAATCCTTGGGAACACTGACCATGGCCACACTGAGCATTCTCTCAGGCTTCTCAGTGCTGGCAGAGGTGACTGCCCCCACAGATGGCTGCTGGGGTTACCCTGCACCTCTCTCACAGTCTATGTCTAAGTCCAAGGTGGTTACCTCCACTCCCAGCAGCACTGGCCATCAGGAAGAGGGTCATGGGGAAGTCCAGAGCTCTATAGGAGGTGGGTCTGGACAGAGCCTTGGATAGCCCCTCAGAGTTGTGCAACATCCCCCGAAAGGCCTTGAGTGAGAAGAAAGCTTAGGAGGTTGGCCCTGTCAGAGTTAAGAGATGCACTGGGAGAACGGGCTGCTGGGGTCTAGGTGTGGTGGAGCCTTGCAAGAACAACATGGGACTCCAGGGCCACCTGAGATATTGATGACTGGAAAGGGCAGTGTATGAGTTGACAGCTATACAGATGTCTAGGGGCCTGTTAGTCACTGAGGGATAATGTCAACCAAGAAGGGGCTAAAAGACAGGACTAGAAATGAAGATAGGTCATCTCACCTACAGAAGAATATGGTGGGCTGCAGTGCTAAGGTCAGTGAAGGGACAAGAGAGGAAGTGGGGCAGGAGAAGGGAGGGAGCAGACAAGGAAGTGAACCAGGAGGGCAAGTAGGACAGGAAGAGTAGAGCAGGAGGTGTGAGGGACAAGAACTGGATCAGGAAGGGAGTGGGACAAAAGAAGTGGCAGGAAGTAAAGTAGGGAATAGGAGAGGAAGTGGGG